>JAKCPI010016632.1:0-20472 GCA_023213315.1 Euborellia annulipes | reverse complement strand
CTCTAAAGGTGCTTTTCTATTGTATTCGAGTTTTTTTTTTTTACTCTTCGAAGGTCTAGACAACATGGTCAATTTTAAAACAAAAATAAAATAATTTTAAATAACCTAAAAATATACAAAGGAAAAGGAAACGATATAAGCGGATTGGGCCGGCAACTTGGGATAAAGGTAGTCCACGCGCTGCGAAATCGTGGAGGTTCTGGTTCGATTCCAGGGGGCACGATTTTGTCCAATCATAAGCACAAACACATATTTGAGCGTTTTTTTTAAACAAAGTTCGACCTAGTTGATATAAGCATGTTTTGTTTTTTCTATAAGAAAAAGAGAAAATTTAATTTTAAAGGAAAAATATAAAAAGGTAGTAGTGATGTGTATCTCTTATTGCTCTCTCTCTCTCTGTGTACGCTTTTAATTACGTCTGACGCTACTGACAAATGGAATGTAATTAACCAAAGGTAAACCTTTTCACTGAGCGAGAGCGAGAGAGAGAGATGAAGCTTAAACTCCCACTCTCTCTCTCTCTCTCTGTTACAATATAATAGATGACATATCAAATGAAAAGAAAAAGAGAAATAGTCAACATAAAAGTTGACCTCTTCATTTCAAAGTTTAGGAGTATAGATATTTAGAGCCGGTTGCTTCCCTTTTAGTCAACATCGATATTGTAAATAATCTTACAGACGCTACAGTTTGCTTGTACAAAAAGTTTGCACATGCATGTCCGCCTTTAGTTTAGCCTAACACCGAACTTTGAGTCCAAGTACGAGCTGGGCTCTTATTTAATCATATGATTAGATTAACTAGATGTGAAAATACTTGAAAGTCATAGTCCATCCGAGGGGTAGCTAGATAGATAGAAATAAAGCAACCGGCCTTTAATTTTTCCATATCTCTACATTAACTAACAATTAGATAAAAATAAAATCTCTTCTTCACTTAAAAAGTGAAAAAAAAATCTTGTTTGTTGTTAATAAAATCGAGAGAGGGAGCGAGCAAGTAGACAAGTCTCTCACTTTGGTTGGTTTAATTAACTTTTCGGGGTTGGCCACACTTAAAAAAAAAAAAAAAAAAAAATAAGAGCGAAAAAGAGAGAGATTTTAAGACCGTATTTAGAAGGCTTTACTCTCTCTCTGTCTGCTGACAACAGCACCCTCCTCACTCACACCACCTTAAAAACCTAATAGGGAGGAAAAAAAAAAAAAAAAAAATTAATATAAATTAAACAAGCGGCTTAGCGTTTTATAATTTATAATCTTAATCTTTTCTTTTTTTTTTTTTTTATTTAATAATTAAATTTGGAAAAAAAAATTAAATAGTGCAATCAATCCTTTATTAGAGAGAGAGAGGGGAATTTTATTTATTCATTTAAATAAAGGTTAATTTTTACTTCCTCTTACCTAAGTATGTTTATATATTCAGTATATTTATAAAATATAGGATTTATGTCAAAAATTCGATGACGAGGCTTTGATGGAAATACATTTTTTTTCTACCCCCCCAAAAAAAAACAAAGTTTTGTGTTCAAAAGAAAATAAGCTACGAGATTGAATTTTGACCCCTCTGATAGCGTGAGTCGGAGGTAGGTAAAATTTGTTATCTCTCCGACCAGTCACACCAGGAGGGTGTCTTTGGCGATAGGTAGCTCTTGCTCAAGGGTTTATTTGATAATTTTTCTCTCTGTCTCTAAACGCTGAAGGTCCTTCACGGCTGTCCAGTTTTCGACTGTCTCAAGCATCGGGGCCTGGCACCTTCTCCAGATTTCTGCACTCTTCGGGGACATGTGTTCAGCGTGCGTCTTCCACCTGGTTTTTGCAGATGGCACATTCGTGCCGAAACGTCGAGTAAATCGCAATATCCAACAGGATTTAACCCGATAAAACTTATCTTTGCATGTATATATATATATATAATGCTCTCTAGAAAATTTAATATAATAATACAAACTACTATTTAATGTAATTTAATTAACATCTTTAAATTATCTAGCAACCGAATAAGTTTATACATACACTTGAAATTAAAAAAATCGGGCCAGCTCGCAATTTTAACATAAAAATGAATTATTTATGAAAAAAGAACATTTCAAATTAAATATCCTATTTCAAAATATGTTTTAGACATTCAAATTTTTAATTGTTAATATACACTTATTGCAGCTGTTATGGTTTCGAGATGAGATTCCGTCAAATGTAAAAATGTGTTGAGTCCTAATATCGGATAGTGTCGGGTCCCTAATAACAGATATCGGGCGCAGCGCAGACGAGGAGTGAATTTACTGTCTTCAACCATACAAGCAAGAAAACACACGGCGAACAGTGGATAAGATGTGAATTGTTCTGGATCAGATGAAGAAAGGATGGAAAACTGTGAGAATTGCTCTTCAAAAGACTCACAGCACAGTATATGGTTCATATTTGAATCTTGTACTATAATTCCTCTTAATAAATTTTTTTCAACTGCTTTTTCTCAAATGTTGTTTTCACGGCTTATTTTCCTATCCGATATTGGGGAACCCCATCAGCCCATTTTTCTAAAGTGTAAAAATGTCAATTTTTATTTAAAAAATGAAAAAAAAATTAACGTGATTGAAATATTGCCTCTAGATTGTTTAGTTTAGAACATAACTAAGTGTATTGTGTTTAGAAATCAAAATGTAGCCAAAAATCAAGTTGTTAGTATTTTTTATGTAATAAAAACAAAAAGTATCCGATAACATTGGCCGAAAAGGTTTTTTTCACAAGAAATCTGATTAGTGAACCTAGTGCATTTTTTCATTCTGAATTCAGATATGTAGTTAGAATTTTTCCATCAGGCACAGTTTTAGAGATATAGAACAAAATAGATTTTAATAGAAAATGTGCTCTAAAACGGCTCTTATTTAGAATGTTCAAATTATTTTTAACGCGACACCCCGTCAAATTATGCAGATAGTTATAATACATATAAATTTTAAGTTTCAGCCCAATCGGAGGTCATTTAGACGTGCCGCAAACGGCTTAAAGTTATAAAAAATCGAAATTTTCAAGATTTTTGTTGCTTTGGTCACCCCTAATAGAATTTTAGGTATCCCTGAATGAAAAAAACATATATTTATGATATTCTATAGTTCTTTGGCTTTCCAAGAAGCATTCGAAATATTTTTCATGCTGAATTCAAAGATCATTTCAGTTTAACCATTAGGCAAGAATTTTGTGTTTTGGCTGATGGTTAAACTGAAATGATATTTGAATTAGGCATGAAAAATATTTCTAGAATCTCATATCTTTTGTCGTTTGCGGCACGTCTAAATGACCTCCGTTTGGGATGAAACTTTAAATTTATATGTATTATAAATATCTGCATATTTCTACGGGATGCCTTGCCGCCTTAAAAATATTTTGAAACATTCTAAATAAGAGCCGTTTTAAAGCAGATTTTCTATTAAAATGTATTTTGCTCTATATCTCTAAAACTGTGCCTGATGGGGCAAAACTGAAATGATATTTGAATTCTGCATGAAAAATACTTTTAGAATTTCATATCTTTATTCTTGTGTCTCATTTTTGTCGACTAGTGTAATCGGCTACTTTTCCATATTTATTGACATATAAAATTAAAAATAATGAGACATTCCTCTACACGAGCAACAAACATTGCCCGGCAATATTTTTGAGCAATGTGTGCCTGGGCAATGTAAAACCTAATATTTTTCGGCAATGTTTTGACAATAGTGTTGGCCGGCAATATTGCCTTATTTTCGCTCAGTCAGCGATATCAAAAAAACCTTGCCGGCAACTATTAGCATGCGGGCCATATTGAGGCTATTTTGCCGAGCCATACGAATATACTCCTCAATATTGAGCAATATTGTCCAGGCACCATTGCCGTAAAAATATTGCTCAAATCGTCAGATTATAGAAGGGATTTTGTTTTCTCCATGTAATTAACTTATTTTATTTAAATCTGACGCGCTCGAGTTTTTTTGAGGATCGATTTTTTTTTTACTAATCTGATCGACTGCCCTAGAAGTACGTCACTATATTGAGGGATAACATAGTACAAAGACTCCCCCCTAATATTAATCTGCTGAGCTCCGGTCACTTACGAAATCCCCTCTTGGGCTCCCCTACTCTTATCAACAAAATAACTTTAATTTTATATTTTACACATTTATTGTATTTCGTCTTTTAAAATAAGATAATCACGCGTTAAATAAACATTTTATTAAATTAATTTAACATTTATAAAATAAATTTTAGTTTATTTTAAGAAATAAATATGATATGCACACTTTATAGGGGTGCCTCATACTTATGGTCAAGGCAGTATATAAATATATAAATACAAAGAACAATGACAAAATGTGAGTATTTTTATTGTCATATAACAGTAAACTATCAAATTTGTAACGTGAATGTATTATAATTTCTATATTGATTGACCAGGCCCTGAAAATGGCTCAGGCCGAAACTGATTCAATGTACCTAGTACACAGTTGGAAGGAATAAAAAACACTTCAGTTTTATTAATTAGTTATTGCATCATTCCTATCTTGATATTCAAACAGGAACATAAGAACACCCCTCAATTGTTGAAGTCTCAAATTATCAAACATTACCTGGTGAAAACTAAGGCCTAGTTAATTTTAACTTTTAAAACAGCTGATTAAGAAAGTTTATTCATGGACAATCTGCAGTGGAAACTACCGAATTGGGTTTTTTTTAATTCAACCAACCAAAGAAAATAGCTGAAGATTTCTTCAAAGGTTTCGTCATATATTCCTTGAAGAGTCTTGGCGTTTTATTTGGAAGGATTAGCCGAGCCTTGTAGATGAGACATCGTTTCTAGGGAGCACCGCGTAGAGGTTCCTTCCATGTCCCCCAAAAAAATTAATTGAGAGCCTCTTCTTAAAGCTCCTCGATCAGACACGATCTATTGAGTAGATGGCCTTCTCTTCAGTTTGTGTTCTTATAATTAAATATTCGTCCGATTTTATTTAAGCCATTTGGATACCAGATGGCTTAAATAGAAATGCCTGAACCCCCAATATATATATTAATTACAACGGTTATCGTCTAAAGTCTTAAATGACCTGAGTTGCCGAAAAGACTGTGTGAATGTGAAAAAAGTGTGAATGTTAAAAAAAAAAAAAAAATTAAATATTCGTCTCTATTTGCAAAGAGATCCTCGTTAGGTATGAATTTGTAAACAAGTTCATTCATTTGTGGATAGAGCAGCGGTTTTCAACCTTTTTTGAAGTGCGGCCCACTTTTTCCGTAAAAAAAAAAAAAACGCTGAGGCCCAGTGTTTATGTATAGCCTATAGATACTGACTATAATTTTTATCATTCCTTTTTCTTTTTCAAGCGACCTAAAAAAAATTTTAGAATTAGTTATGGATAATCCTTTGGATGCCAAATACCGAAAAGGAGACGTTTCGGACAATATTTTATTCGCCCATTCGCGGCACAGGTTTGTGCCGCAACAACAATGACAACTTTGTGCCTAATTAGTTTATAAGCCTACAAGGACTGAGGATGGACAAATAAAATTTTGTCCGAAGCATCTCCTTTTCGGCATTTGGCATCCAAACGCTCTCTTTATTTGCTGCACCCGTACTTGCTCTCTTCCATTCCATTTATTAATATTTACCTTTTATTTTTATTAGCGAGAAAATTCTTCTTCTTGAAGCTCTTCGATGAGACACGATCCATTGAGTAGATGCCCTTCTCTCTAGCAGTTTGAGTTCTTATAATTAGATATTCTTCTCTATTTTCATTCATTCATTTGTGGATAGAGTATTGATGTGAAAATGAAATAAAAACAGCTGGATCTTGTTCCATTCAAGTTTGTCATTCTGAATAAACTTCAAAATTTGAGATGTAGTGACAAATAAGAAGTTACTACTAAATATGGCATTTGACTCGAGGATCGAATTTGCGCAATTCCATAATTTTGTTATAAAATCGTCGGCCAACCTGAAGAAAAATCATTCTAATTATTATTAAAAGGAAAAAAATTCAATCTGCACACTTTTTATAATAAATTCATATTATTAAATAAAGAATTTACCTTTGAGTATTCATCGGTGTGCAAAAATAAAATTCCATTACAGAAGAAAAGAAGAAATTTAAAAACTTTTCTTCTTCACCATCGTTGGCTATTTATTATAAAGTGTGATTGATGTAACTAAGCACATCACTCATCTCACTTTTAATTTTTCGATTTTCTTTTTTTTTTTTTCTTTTTTTTGCGCCCTAAAAAGAAAAATTTGAGAATTAATTATGGATAATCATGTGAATAATAAGTTAGAGATCAAATGCATTTACCTTTTAAGAAGAAAACTAAAAATTTTCTCTCTTCTTTCAATAAATCACATTCACATATTCACTAAATTTAAAAATAAAACCGAAAAAGTCGGGAGTCTGAAGAAATCATATCAATGAGAACGGACGTGATTGGATTACGAGCAAATGAGTGACGGGGGCCAACGTGGAAGGGATCCTACCTACTCTACTCTACAATCAGAAAAGACGAAGAATAAATGGGTGTGTGACCCCGTCCCCACCATCAGATCGGTGGAGCCCTCGGGTCTGTCCCTAGCCTCAAGGGATTGCAATTTTAAGCCTCCAGGATATTCCTGGAGAAACTGCAACCCTTCCCTGACTCATTTAAACCCATAGAGCCACCTCAAACTCGTCCTCAAAGATACAAAAACATGCGTCTACAAAAGACGTCTTTTCGCAAGAACACAAGAACACTTGAGAACCTGGGCTTTGATCTTTCTATCAGATCTGAGCGCATCTCCTTATGAATCGTCATGGAAGAAATCAACGAGAAATCCTTTCATTTCAGCTCTCTGTTTGGATCCTAAATTAAAAACAAAGCAAGGATTCCTAACACAAAACGAACTAGCTTAAGATTAGAAGGCACCACCTACAACTAATAGCAACAACAACAACGACAACGACAACAACGAATATCCATCAGAGGCCTAGAGTGAAATGAATTCTCGTTGATTTCTCCACTAATAGATTCACGAAGAGTAGCTGCAAGTTCGAAAATAAAATAAAATAAAATCCCTCTCGTGAAATATTCAAATGCAAATTTAACGAATTAAATTGAAAAGTGATTTATGTAAAGAAAGAAAAAAGCAAATTCTATCTAGGGTCAGCTGAAAAAACAAACATCCTAAAAAAAGGCGAATCTGAGCCCTAAACCCCTTTAATATCATTTGCACCATGCTAAAACTCACATTTGTTCTGTTGCTGCTCGAAGTTCTCGAGGTCTGTAAAAAAAAAAGCAAGAAATTAGTAATTTTATATTTTGTTGATATTTATGCATTTGTATGTGTGTAGAGAGGCTAAGAGAGGAGGGAGAGTGGCGCAAGACGCAGAGCCTCTCAATATTTGGGGCCAAGTTTAGGTCGAAACAAAAAATTAGGGAAAGAAAGGGAATGTGGGAATAAATTTACGCTTCTACAAAAAAGTAGGAAAAGTAGAAAAAATCCAATGCTAATTTCTCTACTTTTCACTATATGGATCTCGAATTATCTCTCAAAGGCCCTGAGTGTTTCTTTAAGTGTTAATAATAAATAAATATTTACCTCGGAGGTTGCTCGAAGTGACCCGAAGCAAGGATCCGAAGCACTGCAGCTGAGCTCGATCAAAACACAAACACTAACACTGAATAATGTCACTAACACTATCACACTGGGGACACACACGTACATCTGAAAGAAAAAAAAAAAAATTATTAGAATATATCTTAATTACAATTTAGATAAGAGTCACTAGCAAGGAGAGAAAAAAAAAACAATTTTTATTTATTCTTTACGTCATAATGGAGCTAAATATTAAATTCAATTAAAATCGGTCAAGAAACAAAGGAATTAAATATATCTTAAAAATTCTATTGCATACAAACACCTAGCCTAGCACTTTATAATCTCTATTTTATATTAAATCGAATAGATATAGAAATAAAAGCAAGTAAAAAAATCCCCTCTAGCTCGAAAAACAAAATTTCTGGCTCAAATATATCATAGACATTATCGAATGCTATATATTTCTTTTTTTCAAAGGAATTTAATTGATATATTCGAGTGCAATTTGAATAGAAAGATCCTCCTTAAGTACTGAATTGGTGGGTTCAACTTGTCTGAACAGGTTTTGTCCGGGCATGATATCTATACTTACACTATACAAAATTAATAAAATAGAAAGAAAGTAATTCAATCAAGGAGAGAAATTTATTTTAGCAAAAGCAACGAGAAAATAGCAAAATTTGTTTGGATGAAGGAAGAAATTTTGAGAGGATAGGAGAGAATAGTCTCTTAGCGAGTGAGAAGTAAATTCATGAGAGAGAATAATTTGAAATAATAAGGGATAAATATTATTCAATTGACGAAATGATACGAATAAAAAAAAATAAAATAAAATGGAAAGAATAAAAAAAAATTCCGAGTCTTGTTTTTATATATTCTTTGAGAAAAATAGCTTGGCTTGGCTCAATCGTATATTGGATAATCAGTTTATAAAGAAATATGAAATATTAATTATAAAATATATTTCACTTTGCTTATTTATCATATTTTAATGAAATTTATTCAACGATTTAGAAATAAAAATGTAAAAAACCTTTGAAATCAACGAGGAAGGCTAAGCGAAGAACACCGTGCTGAGAGGAGACGGCCATGTTGGATCAAGACTTGGGTACAATCAACGCGGAGATGATGTCAACAGCATCGAGCCTCTCAGGCAACTGGAGCAGGGGGCGCTGAGCACCTCCTTATTAAAAGAATAGGGCTACAAGGGCGACACCTAGGCAAAGCGATTGTCCAACGTTAATAAGCGAGACGAATCTCAGCTGGTGATCGAATCTAAGCTTTTGGGTGGGGGTGATGACGTAATTATCAAAATGCCTCCCTCCCCCAAAGCTTTCCCGGGCTTGGGCCTGAAGCGATTATTCAAACTTTGCCCAAATTGCATCTTTGTTGGCGCGTGGAGTGCGAATTAAAATAAATGAATTTAAAAAAAAATTAACATCCATATTTACTTTCTCTTGCCTATATATGTAAATATATATATATAGAGAGAAAGAAAAAGAAATAGTTAAAAAAAACTGACATGACCAAGAAGATGATATTCTTGACTTGCAGTGATTGAATTGTTTTTGTATGCAAAGAAAGCAAGGGAATGATTTATAATTATGAAAAAATTGCGACACGATTGTCACTTGGTCACAGAACTTGGGCTTTTACAACGAGTATTAATGAAGAGGGAGTTACTTCTAGCAGACAATTACAGCAAGTCAATAAGAAATTCGGCCCAAACATGAAACAGCACCCGGGCATACAACTGATGATAAATATATTAAAAAATTATAATAGAGATAGATAATATTGCGAGATTTTTTATTTATCGGCTTTTCAAAATTATTCCGAGATTATAAAAGAAAGCATTATTATTTGTTGACAGTATATATATACATTGATATCGAATACCTAGGAGCAACTATCAATCAATATTACTAAAATCATAAATAAGACAATAGATATACCGTAAAGAAAATTCAAAATATTCAATTTATAAACGTGAACTTCGCCCTTGGCCCTCGTTTTATAATATTTACTAATTACTAGCTCTAATCTTTCCCTTGGCCCGAGTGATTCTATGCGACTGGACTGTGAGTGAGAGTGACTGACTCTGTTTTTGTTTATTAAAATTTTAATATTCATTTATGATATTGTATTTTTTCTTTTTTATTACTTAATGAGACAAAAAAGATTTCCCAACTCATATACCTGAAAGATGATCAGATTGAGACAAAGATATATATATAAAACACGAGAACAATCACATGTAGGATTTCATTTAAAAATATTAGTTTTATGATGCGATACGATTGAGGTATTGAAAGTTATTCTAAAGATAAAATGATTGAGATTAATAGAAAGAGATGAGACAAAGGCTTGAGAGCACTGACACAAATGGACCGAGATATTCGCAAAATTTTATATTATATACATACATAGGCCTACATATATATATATGTATAGAACGGGCTAATAAATTCGAAATAAAAATATAATTCCTTAACCACAGTACTTTTATGTTTTGTTGCTATTTAGGCATTTGTATGTGTGTCGAGGGGATCAGGGGAGACGAAGAGCCTTTCAATATTTGGGTCCAAGTTTAGACACAAATATAGGGTAACAGAGGGAATGTGGAAGGAAATTAAAGCTAGTACAAAAAAGTAGGAAAAGTAGAAAAAATCCAATGCTATTTTCTACTTGACACTATTTGGATCTCGAATTATCTCTGAAAGGCCCTCTGTGATTGTTTAAATGTTAATAATATTAATAAAAACATATTTACCTTGGAGGGTGTTCGCAGTTGCAACATTGCACGACGCAAGGATCCGAAGAATTGCATCAGTTCGTGACAAACGTACAAATACTGAATCACTTTTACACTGGAGACACACGCGCACATCTGAAAAAAAAAATATATATTTTATTAGAATATGACTTTTTTTTTTAATTTAAGGTCTTTTTCGGCATCGAAGATCATTTAGACCCCGTCCCTATTTATTTAAAGCAAATTCAATTTAAATAAATTTTGTCGCCAGAGGCGGTATGCGAACCCGCGACCCTTGGTACCAAAGGCCAGCAAGCTAACCCCTACACCTAGGCCCGAGGGTAGAATATGACTTAATTACACTTGAGATAATATTCACAAAACAATACAAATATTTTCGAATAAATTGGTGATTTATTATTAATATAATGAAATGAGATTTACTGTGAGAATTAAAGAGTTTTTCAACCAAAGTTTAAGATTTAATCTGCCATGACTAAAAAGACGTGCTGACTAAAGGCTGAATCTAGCAGGAAGAGGGGAGTCAGTCAATTCACCCCTTGCCGAAACTAGAAAGAAAATAAGAAAGAGAATTTGGAAAAACCTTCTTTCATACACACACAAATTGTATATATACAATAGTTCCGGGTTGACCGAGCTGGTCGTTTTTTTTTTGACAAAATTGTGACAAACTGAAAAGTACATCAGTAAAGTACTCGAAGTTTCCCAAAAACGAGATCAAACGTAACTTGTTTTGTATATAGCAAATAATAAATATTTAAATTTTAAAAGAAATTGTTAAAGCGAGAAAATTGAACAAAAAAGTACCCCACTGAATTACTAGTAGGCCTACTCGAGAGGCGCATTTTGATTGGTATAGAAGAAATGGGAAAATATTTAAAATTGAAAGAGATCTTTAAAGCGAATTTCAAGGAAATTGGAAAAAACTATAAAAAAGTACATCAATAAAGTACTAGTACTCGAGACTTCCCGAAGACGAGACCTATCGCAATTTGTTTTCTATACCGGAACTAGGAAATATTTAAAATTTGAAAGAAATCGTTAAAGGGAATTCCGAGATAATTAGAAAAAACCAAAAAGGTACATCAGAAAAGTACTAGTACCCGAATTTTCCCAAACACGAGACCTAGCACAAGTTCATTTGGAGACCGCAAATATCATATATATAAAATTTGAAGAAAATCGATAGGGCCGTTTTCGAGAACTGCTGTGCTTACATATAAACAAACAACATAAACGTACATTGCTTGTTTAGGCTGACCGCACACCGAACGAGCAAAAATGATTTCGGACAAAAGATTTTGTTCGATGATGTCGAATCATGTCTGATTGTTTTGTCTCTTCGGTGTACGTTGACCCATAGAAAAGCATTGAAAAAACAGTTTTAAGCAAAAACGTTTTGCTCGTTCGGTGTGCGTCCAGCCTAAATTGTATAAGATATATATATATATAATTGGTCACATTTAAAAAATAAATATTTAAAGAAACTAACTCTTTTTTTAATAAATGTGAGTGTGGTTCCCTACTCCCTCCTTCCCTCTATAATTGTATTTATTCATCTAATTTCATCTGTATTTATTTAAAAACTATTCTGACGAAGGACGGGAATGTCGTCTTAAATGTCAACAATAAAATAAAAATCAAATAAGAAGGGATTTTATTTTATCCCTGGCTGACATCCTTTTTATATATACATTGTACAATCGTAACAGTATTTAAAAAAAAGAGCATTATAGAGAAATATAATTATTAATTCAAAGATCCATCAATGCTTGTGAAGAAAAGCTGCGAATTTGCAACATCAATCGGATTCGAGTATGACTTAGAAAAAAAAAGCCAGCAAGGAATATAAAAGATTGAAGAATAATCTCATGCTTAGTAACAGAATATTAACTTTTAGCACAATTTATGATCTATATTATTGAATCATGACTATGAAATGTCAAAATCTGATCTAAATAAAAAATGATTTCGAAGCCCTTCATTTAAATTTAAATACCGAACATCATCGCTGAGTTAAAAGAAAAAAAGAATTTAATTTTAAGAAAATTATATCTGATAATTTGTAAAGTCACATAAAATTTTTTAAAAAAAAATTTTAAATATAAAAAATAAAAAAAAAAAAAAAAATTATAAAAAAAATTATTTAATCTATATATCTATTTATATATATATATATATATATTTGTTACAAATAAAGTTGATCCAAAAACTGAATACTAACTTTATTATAATAATATTTTTAATATATATATATTTAGTCCAAATAAAGTAAAAAAATTATCATTGCCAGACTAGTTTTTAAAGGAATTATTTCTAGAATAATAATAAATTATGATTGCTCACTCATTCAATCACCCAATTAATAAACTTATCAAAATATCAATATATTATAATGGAATTCAATATGACCAAAAAAAAAAAGAAAAGTAAAATATTTTTTGAAGTTGAAAAATCTAAATATCTTCATGAAAGTGATAGGAAATAAATAATTATCAAAGAAAATTTCTCTCCTTTAGCTATGAAATCACAATATGACAGATCTGACCAGATTTGTGTGAGTGTAATGAAATATTTACATCTATAGGTGGATGGGTTTAAAAGACGTTCTATTATTAATGTTAAAACGAAATGAAAATTAGTAAAGCAAGAGAAAAATTATCCAAATTAAGATTGGAACACACAAAGGCACTGGGATTTTGCAAATCTGTGGAGTTATAATTTTTGGAAAATAAATAAAAATATTAATAGATTGAAATTATTTCTGAACGATGACACTAAATTAATAAATATTTTATTTTGTTCTAATTAAAATATTATGAATTAGAAATATATATAAATCAGATCAGAAAATGAAAGCACGTGCATGCTGATTGATAGAATAATAATAATAATAATATAATTAAACATCGCCTATTAATTGGAATATAAAATAAAAATGGATTGACATAATAAAAGAAAAAAGAATTTTACCTTTTACAGGAATCGATGAAATAAAAATAAAAAAATGAACAAATAAAAAATAAAGAATAGTTGACATTTATTAATGGAAGAAATCGCGGAGAGAGGTCAAAGAATATAGAATGGAGATTGTCATTTGATGATCTTGAATATTCTATAAATTAAAATTTAAATTTTTTTTAGTTAAAAATTATTTTAATTAAAAAAAACTAATTTAATATGTTTTTTTTTTAAATTATTTCTATTCTTATTTTAATATTATGATTAATAAAACTTTTGTTAATTACACATTATGAAAAAAATATTTATATTTTTGAAACTCATTTAAAAAAATAATATATCACAATGAAAGATTAAAAAAAAAAATTAACATATTTTTGTTAAGTTAAAATAATTTTTTACTAATAAAAATGTAATTATTATAAAAATACTTCATAGGTGTTCAATATCAATCAGCAAATGACAATCTCCATTCTATAATCTTTGATCTCTCTCTGTATCCCGCGATGTCTTCGTTTAATAAATGTCAAATATACTTTATTTTTAATTTATTAATTTTTTAATTACATCGAATCCTGCAAAAGGTAAAATTCTTTGTTCTTGTATAATATCAATTCTTTTTTTTTATATTCCAATTAATAGCCCATGTTTAAATTTATTATTATTATTCTATCCATCACATGGCATGTTCGTTCATTTTCTGATTTCTCTATATTTCTAATTCATTTTTTCATACAAATACATTTTTAATTAGAACATAATAAAATGTTTATTAATGTAGTGTCATCATTCAGAAATAATTTCATCTATTTTTATTTTTTGTGATTTAATTCATCTCATGCCAAAGAGAGGGAAATTTTGTTGATATTTTTTAATTAATTGAAGGATTTCAGAATGTCACAGCAACTCTTGGTTGAGGGGTGTATTAATGTATATATAAATTTAAAAATCCTTCAATTAATTAAAAAATTATACCTACATAGATTTGCATATCCCATGTCTTTGTGTGTTTCAATCTTAATTTGAATAATTTCTTAATTTTTACTAATTTTCCATGTTTTAACATTAATTATAAAACTTATTAATTTAAAACCATTTACATAAATCTGGTCAGATCTGTCATATTGTGATTTCATAGCAAAAGGAGAGAAATTTTCTTTGATAATTATTTGTTTCCTATCTTTTTAGTGATGATATTAGATTTTTGAACCTTTAAAAATATTTTATTTCTTTTTTTTTTTGTCATATTCCATTATAATATATTGATATTTAGATCCATTTATTAATTGAGTGATTGAATGAAGTGAGCAATCAGAGTTTATCATTATTCTAGAAATAATTCCTTAAAAAACTAGTCTTTGCATTGTATGAGCCCTCAAGCTCTGAAAGTTTTCTTGACCAAATCCGAAACGTCAGCCTAGAGGGCCAATAAACGAAATAATTTTAGCTGTTATTCTTTTATTTACGAATTAACGATTATCCAGCTATATATATATATATATATATATATATATATATATAGGCCTATTTTAATTTTCGAAATTTAAATTTAAATGAAGAGTTTCGAAATAATTTTTTATTAAGATCAGATTTTGTCATTGCTTAGTCAGGATTCAATTTATAGTTCATAAATTGTTCTAAAAGTTTATGATTATATTATTATGTTTGTTTTATATTTTACCAACCAAGAAAGCAAAGTTCTCTCTCACTTTTACTTATCTTTACTGTATATATATACACGAGGATTCGAAGCTTTTCCTCATAAACAGTGATTTTTGATAGGAGTTGGGCGATATAAAATCCACGCTCTCATTTATTGTTATATAATATTTATGTGTGTAAGGAAGGTTTTTACTAATTCTCTTCTTTTCTTCCTAGTGTCTACAAGGGGTACGTTGTCTACCTACCCTTCAGACGGGCAACACGTCCCTTGCCAGAGAGGCCTTCACATTAGCCGGCCATACACGAACGGTTATTTTTGACGGGCCAAGCCCGCACGTCACTCCCGTGGGTTTAACCCACGGGACTGACCTGCCGGCCAAGGCCTGTCTGTCGTCCACTAACGTGCAGGTCGCGTCCGCCAACAAACCCACCCGCGGACTTCACCTGTACGTGTGTGGTGTAAACCCGCGGTTTTCTTCCATTTCTCGCGGGTCTGAGACCTTTCATGCATACTCGATGGCGAGAGTGACGGGCCACGGGTTTTTCAACATAACCTAACATTTAGGCGGCCATTTTTATTAGATTTTAGTTTTTATCTCTGAATCTGTCTCTGATATATCATTATAACCTATAAAATTAATGTAATTAGCTGATATATCATTATAACCTATAAAATTAATGTAAAATAATTAAAATAAATTAATAATTATAATTATTATAATGAATTAATAATTATAATTATTATAATAAATTAATAATTATAATTATTATAATAAATTAATAATTATAATTATTATAATAAATTAATAATTATAATTATTATAATAAATTAATAATTATAATTATTATAATAAATATAAATATAATAATTATACTATATTATAATTATATTTATTATTATAATTTTAATTATTAATTTATTATAATAATTATAATTATTAATTTATTATAAAAATTATAATTATACATTGATTTTATAGGTTATAATAATATATCAGAGACAGATTCATATCAGAAAAATGGCCGGCTAAATATTAGGTTATGTTGAAAAATTAAATTAATATAAACCTGTCAATTTTAATTCAGGGTTTGGCCTGTCAGCTAGATCCGCCCGTGTGTGTGCAAGCGTCAGGCCGCGATTCTGGGGCTTTGCCTGCTGTCCGATAGTCCCGCCTCTAACGTACAGGCCGCGCCCGCGATTTTCCAAGAAAAAACCGTCACCTGTCAAAAATACCCGTTCGTGTATGGCCGGCTATTGATTGGCAAGGCGTCTTTCCCAGCCAGGATCTCTACAATTTCTGCATCTTGGGTAAATAAATGTATATTTTATATTTAAAATCTTATATTTGCCTAGATTACTTGTCTCAATTGTAAGTAGATGAAGGGCTTTTTTGAAAAGTAAAATTGCTTGATAAGTTTTTTTCTTTTTTTATTTAGAAAACTTAATTATGGCCTACCAATTGCGCATGTTTTGGTTTCGGTTTACAAGAAAACCATTTTCAAGGCCTAAAAAATCAAAAATATCATCAATATTCTATTTTACATTTTTTATAAGAGGCGAGTTTTTGCTTATAGTTATTAATTGAACTTTTTTTTTTTTAAATTTATACATAATGCATGATCATTTTAACAGAGGTCAATATTAAGTCCCACCCATGCGTTTTCTACTTGTGATTATTTCATTGTTATTGTAAAAGAAAATGAAAATCTTTATTGGAAATTTTCTAGGTTTGAACCATTAAAAAATATATAATATTTCTTTAAAAACAATGAAATAATCACAAATAGAAAACGCATGGGTGGGACTTAAATATTGTCCTTCACTGTACATATACATGACATTTTAAGTCTATTTTTATTTTTCAGTAGAAAAAGATCTATTTTGTTTTTACCCACATCAGTTTCCAGGGAGTTTCGAAAAAGAGTATATATATATATATATATACCGTATATACTGTATATATATATACATCTCAGAACGGTGAGCATTTTTAAAATGAACAACCACTGGAAAAAATTTTTGAAAATCTCATTTACTTGAATATGTCAATTTGAGCTTATATAGTTAATCTAAGTATAATATTTATTAGTTTTTATTTATTTTTTTTAATTAATGGTAGATCTAAGTGTGTGTGTGTGTGTGTGCTTTCTCAACTCTAGTTAATTTTTCAAAAGTTATTTTTATAAAAATTAATGCTTAAAATAAGTTATCTTGGTCGAAGAGTGTAATTTTATAATATTTGCAGTATATGACAGAAACGGGACTGAAAAATGGACAAATACTGCAAAAGCCATACAGAAGCGTGCAATTAGATTGATGGGTTATTCTTCCCTTACTTCACCCCTACACTTACTAGATCAAAGAAAAAGAGTTTTTTCAACACTTTCTTTATACGGTATTTCCTAGGGGAATCGCCGTGCGGAATAAAAAAACCAATTCAACCCAACAAAACCAAAAAACAAAAAAACAAAGGAGCGCCACCCCCCCCACCTTTTCTGGTCAGTACAAACACAACAAAACAAATCAATTCAATTTTTTCCTTCTTTCCCCCCCTTGCCCGGGGTGGGGCCGCCCCCCTCTCTCTCTCCCTCCCCAAAAAATCAACAAACTTCAGATTCTAAAGTCTACCAACAACAGGCCTCTTCTAGCCCCGGCTGTGGGTTCCCCTTTTATTTTTCTTTTTGTTTTTATTTTTTTTTTCGGGGTTCGTGAGAATTGGGGTTTATAGGGGGTCGGCGGTCATCACCCAACCAAAACAAAAAAAAAAAAAAAAAAAAAAAAAATATTCACAAAAAGTTTTTATAAATTTACACTCTGCAACCAAGAAAACTTATTTTAAGCATACTTTATATAAAAATAACTTTTGAAAAATTAAATAAATCGGAGGTGAGAAAGCACACCCACACTTACATCTACCATTAATTTTAAAAAAATAAATAAAAACTGTAATAATTATTATACTTAGATTAACTATATAAGCTCAAATTGACATATTCAAGTAAATAAGATTTTCAAAGATTTTTTCCAGTGGATGTTCATTTTAAAAATGCTCACCGTTCTGGGATGTATATATATATAGTCTTTTCACGAAACTCGCTGGAATATGAGGTGGTTAAAAACAAAATAAATCTTTTTGTACTGAAAATTAACAAAAATAGACTTAAATTGTCATATATATTTACTTCCTCTGTTAAAATGATCATGCATATATGTATAAATTAAAAAAAAAAAAAAATTCAATTAATAGCTATAAGCAAAAACTCACCTTTTATAAAAAATGTAAAATAGAATATTGATGATATTTCTTATTTTTTAGGCCTTGAAAATGGTTTTCTTGTAAACCGAAACCAAAACATGCGCAATTGGTCAGCCATAATTAAATTTTCCAAATAGAAAAAGAAAAAACCTTATCAAGCGATTTTTCTTTTCAAAAAAGCTCTTCAACTGCTTACAATTGAGACAAGTAATCTCAGCAAATTTTTTTAAACTTTGGTTGAAAACTCTTTAATTCTCACTCTAAATCTCATTTCATTATATTAAATCAACAATTTTTTCGAAAATTTTTTTTTTATTATTTTGTGAATATTATCTCAAGTGTAATTAAGTCATATTCTGCCCTCGGGCCTAGGTGTAGGGAGGAGTTAGCGTGCTGGCCTTTTGTACCAAGGGTCGCGGGTTCGCATACCGCCTCTGGCGACAAAATTTATTTAAATTGAATTTGCTTTAAATAAATAGTGACGGGGTCTAAATGGTCTTCGATTCCGAAAAAGACCTTAAATTAAAAAACTTCCTACTCCTACTAGTTGTAGTTTCCTTCCACATTTCCATTGTTATTCTATATTTGTGTCTAAACTTGGACCGAAATATTGAAAGGCTCTTCTTCTTGCCCCCTCTGATAGCCCCTCGACACCCATACAAATGGCTAAATAGCAACAAAACATAAAAGTACTGTGGTTAAGGAATTATATTTTTATTTCGAATTTATTAGCCCGTTCTTACATGTATATATGTAGGCCTATGTATGTATATAATATATAATTTTGCGAATATCTCGGTCCATTTGTGTCAGTGCTCTCAAGCCTTTGTCTCATCTCTTTCTATTAATCTCAATTATTTTATCTTTAGAATAAATTTCAATACCTCAATCGTATCGCTTCATAAAACTAATATTTTTGAATGAAATCCTACATGTGATTGTTCTCGTGTTTTATATATATATCTTTGTCTCAATATGATCATCTTTCATGTCTCTAAGTTGGGAAATCTTTTGTCATATTAAGTAATAAGAAAGAAAAAAATACAATATCATAAATGAATATTAAAATTTTAATAAAAAATCTGGTGTGACTGGCGCACAGCACACAACTTTCTCTTACCTTCGGTAATCGAAAGTTGTGTTCTGTGCTTGTCACACCAGATTTTTTGTGTCGACATATATTTAGTTCCCGACAGTACGGAACATTTGAATTCAGATGTAAAATTTATAAGTATGGGAAAATATTTATATTTTGTTACCATGGCAACCATTTCTCCTATCTTCCCTATGAAATACAAGAGTAAAGTGGTCTTCAGAAGATTTCAATCGCAAAATGAGAATATACATTTTAAAGAGCATCTAAAAAATAATTGATTTTTGAATTTTAAAAAAAATCGTTGGAGCAAATTTTGAGAAAATCGAAAAAAACTGAAAAAGTACATCAATAAAGTACTAGTAATCTTTGGCCGATTTTGATTAAAAGCTTATTTTTCCGGTCCCGGGGGTGTTTAAGTTAAATATAGAATTTCAACCTCGTAGCTCAATTCCTTCATGCTTAAAATTGAACACAGACACACACACACACACACACACACACACACACACACACACACACACACACACACACACACACACACACACACACACACACACACACACACACACACACACACACACACACACACACACACACACACACACACACACACACACACACACACACACACACACACACACACACACACACACACACACACACACACACACACACACACACACACACACACACACACACACACACACACACACACACACACACACACACACACACACACACACGCACACACACACACACACACACACACACACACACACACACACACACACACACACACACACACACACACACACACACACACACACACACACACACACACACACACACACACACACACACACACACACACACACACACACACACACATCACACACACACACACACACACACACACACACACACACACACACACACACACACACACACACAGAGACAGACCATGTCGCGAAAACCACTTTTTGGATTCAGGGGACCTCAAAACGTGAAGATCCATCAAAATCTCGACATCGAATTTTTGACATGAATCCAATACTTTCTCTCTATATATATATATTACATATATACATAGGTAAGAGAAAGTAACAAAACAGAGAGTCACTCGATATGTCCATTGG
>JAKCPI010016631.1:0-13725 GCA_023213315.1 Euborellia annulipes | reverse complement strand
TTTGTGGAAGGATATAAATGCAGGCAGCCAAGAAATAAAAAACGCTCTCGATTCCTTTGAATGTCCAGACGTTTCGGGCAAAATTTATTCGCCCATCCTCAGTGAACTATTCTAGTGGGAGAGAGTTAAGTCTCCTTTGGTATACATAGTGGTTGTTGGTTCTACTACGTATTCTATTTAATGTAACAATATGATGATAAATGAGTCCACATTACTTGATTGTATCTTGACTATAGAAAATAAGCAAAAAAGTTTTAATAACAAAAAACTCATTTATCATCATATTGTTACATTAAATAGGGTACGTAGTAGAAGCCCTAACAACCACATATGCACACTAAAGGAGACTTACTCTCTCTCCCACTAGAATAGTTCACGAGGATGGGCGAAAACGGCTCGAAACGTTGGCACATTCAAAGGGAATCGAGCGAGCGTTTTTATTTTGGCCCCACAACGGCCTGCATATATCGTTTCCTCAATACATTTCCAAGCCATTAAATAATTATTATACATGTTTTTTTGTGTTCAAAAGAAAATAAGCTACGAGATTGAATTTTGACCCCTCTGATAGCGTGAAAATGAGCTTTTAAATAAAATGGGCAAAAGAGTACTAGTACTTTACTTTTTCAGTTTATATGTCAACAGAAAACAATCTGGTGTGACTGGTCGCAGAGAACACAACTTTCAAATGTCGGAGGTAGGAACAATTTGTTATCTCCCGACCAGTCACACCAGGAGGGTGTCTTTAGCCAGAGGTAGCTCTTGCTCAAAGGGTTTATTTGATAATTTTTCCCTCTCTGTTTCTAAACGCTGAAGGTCCTTCACGGCTGGCCAGTTTTCGACTGTACTCAAGCATCGGGGCCTGGCACCTTCTCCAGATTTCTGCACTCTTCGGGGACATGTGTTCAGCGTGCGCCTTCCACCTGATTTTTGCAGATGGCACATTCGTGCCGAAACGTCGAGCAAATCGCAATATCCATCAGGATTAACCCTGATAAAACTTATCTTTGCATGTATATATATATATAAATGCTCTCTAGAAAATTTAATATAATAATACAAACTACTATTTAATGTAATTTAATTAACATCTTTAAATTATCTAGCAACCGAATAAGTTTATACATACACTGTGAAATTAAAAAAATCGGGCCAGCTCGCAATTTTAACATAAAAATGAATTATTTATGAAAAAAGAACATTTCAAATTAAATATCCTATTTCCTCAAAAATATGTTTTAGACATTCAAATTTTTAATTATTAATATACACTTATTGTAGCTGTTATGGTTTCCAGATGAGATTCCGTCAAATGTAAAAATGTGTTGGGAGTCCTAATATCATCGGATAGTGTCGGGTCCCTAATAACAGATATCGGGCGCAGCGCAGACGAGGAGTGAAGATTTACTGTCTTACCAACCATACAAGCAAGAAAACACACGGCGAAAGAACAGAGAACAGTGGGATAAGATGTGATTGTTCTGGATCAGATGAAGAAAGGATGGAAAACTGAGAGAATTGCTCTTCAAAGAGGCTCACAGCACAGTATATATGGTTCATATTTTAGGGATCTTGTACTAAATTCCTCTTAATAAATTTTTTTCAACTGCTTTTTTCTCAAATGTTGTTTTCATGGCTTATTGTGCTATCCGATATTGGGGAACCCCATCAGCCCATTTTTCGTAAAGTGTAAAAATGTCAATTTTTATTTAAAAAATGAAAAAAAAAAATTAACGTGATTGAAAATATTGCCTCTAGATTGTTTAGTTTAGAACATAACTAAGTGTATTGTGTTTAGAAATCAAAAATGTAGCCAAAAATCAAGTTGTTAGTATTTTTTATGTAATAAAAACAAAAAGTATCCGATAACATTGGCCGAAAAGGTTTTTTCACAAGAAATCTGATTAGTGAACCTAGTGCATTTTTTTCTATTCTGAATTCAGATATGTAGATTTAGAATTTTTCCATCAGGCACAGTTTTAGAGATATAGAGCTAAATAGATTTTAGCTAGAAAATATGCTCTAAAACGGCTTTTATTTAGAACAGGGGTCTCCAAACTTTCCAGTCTTAGGGCCATACTGATTACTCCAGTAAGTTCCGAGGGCCAAAAAACCATATTATCATTGTAGCCAGTGGTTAAAACTGAAATAGTCCACTGATGAAAAAAAAGTCCGAAAAAGTACGCAACGTTTAAAAAAGGCTGCAAATCGGACTAAAGTCCGCAAAACGTAAAATTAGGTCCACAACTACAAACTATTGTCAGTGGAAAATCTCAATTACATAAATCTCATTAGTATTTCATATGTCATTATGCTTGTTATAAGTTATGTTTTTATTTAAAATGTATAAAATGTTAGTTGGATTCATTTCAATAATTTGTTAGTTATTATATACTGAAGTTAAATTTTCTGCATATTATACATGTCTTTACTCATTACAATTCTGTGTTTCTTTATCCAACTTATCACAAAAACAATAACAATAAGCCTACAACAATGTTATGAGTAGTTAGCCCATGACCATATCAATGTAGATGTCATAATAATAATTATTCAACATAAAATTAGAATACTTCAGTAAACTAAATTTAATTTGCTATAAAAAATATGTTCTCTAAAAGAAGTTTTCAAGTTTGCTAGCTCTCCGCGGGCCGGACAAAATCTGTCCGCGGGCCGGATGTGGCCCGCGGGCCGTAGTTTGGAGACCCTGATTTAGAATGTTCAAATTATTTTTAACGCGACACCCCGTAAAAATATACAGGGTATTTAGAATACATATAAATTTTAAGTTTCAGCCCAATCAGAGGTCATTTAGACGTGCCGCAAACGGCTTAAAAGTTTTAAAAAATCGAAATTTTCAAGATTTTTGTTGCTTTGGTCGCCCCTAATAGAATTTTAGGTATCCTGAATGAAAAAAAAACATATATTTATGATATTCTATAGTTCTTTGGCTTTCCAAGAAGCATTCGAAATATTTTTCATGCTGAATTCAAAGATCATTTCAGTTTAACCATTAGGCAAGAATTTTTTATTTTATTTTTATTTATTTACAAAAAAAATGAGATGTTCTGGAACAATGTTCCCTGGAACATATTTCTTACATTACGAGGTTACATACATATTTATAGGATACATAAAAGTTCATACAGATGTCCAATCTCTTCCCCGTCCATAATTCAATCACATTCAGGAAACAATCAGCATAATCGCTCCGACAAAAAAGAAAAATGACTAGATGACTATCACAGTTAAGATTGCAAGATAAAATGACTAGACATAGATTATCACAGTAGAATAGGCAAAAATAAAAATGACTAGACATAAAATTTATCACAGTGGTATTAGCAAAAGAAAAATGACTAGCCATAAAATTTATCACAGTAGAATTGATAAAAAGTAAAATGGCTATACAAAAATTTATCAAAGTTTATTTGACAGAGGACAAAAATGACTAGACTATACTTTATCACAGTTAAGTTGTCGAAGAGTAAGTTAAATAAATAAAATATGACTAGACATTATCACAGCTGGTCTGACAGAGCAATCAAGACAGTTCATTCATAGAGCAGGAGCCGGAACAATCCCTTCTTGAACTCTGCAAGGGTGCGACACGTTCTGACATCCACCGGAAGAGTGTTCCATAAATAGCAAGCCGATATTTTAAAAGATCTTGCACACATCTCAGTCTTGTGACGAGGGATATATAAATCATCAGCTCGCGATCTGGTGCTTCTCTCCCGAATTGCAGACTTGTACGTGAAAAGAGAGCGCAGGTAAGATGGACAATCCGTACTAAGAGTTTTATACAGGAGACATCCGAGAAAGTACTTTCGGCGATTAGAAATTGAGAGCCAATTTAAGTCCCTGAGATACGGAGTGATGCGCTCTTCCCTCCTAACATCCCTTTTTGTGTTTTGCCTGATGGTTAAACTGAAATGATATTTGAATTAGGGATGAAAAATATTTCTAGAATCTCATATCTTTTGTCGTTTGTGGCACGCTCTAAATGACCTCCGATTGGGATGAAACTTTAAATTTATATCATACTTATATATAAAAGGCTAAGAGGGTGTCCGCAGCCCCTGGCTAGACGGAAAGCTCCCGCCGAAGGCGGGGCTTTCCGTCTAGTGCTTATCTTCTTTATATATATAATTCTTCTGTACGTGTGTATGTGACTGTACTCCTCCTAAACGACTGAACCGATTTTGATGAAATTTTCTGTGTATTTTTGTGAGAGTCCCGGACAGGTTTTGTTTTACAAATAACAATAAGTTAATGAGTAATTAACCTTTAAAATAAGAAAAAAGTAAAAAATTAGGAGAAAGGGTTGTCATGGTAACAAAATATAAATATTTACCCATGTTATTTACATTTTGAATTCTAAAATGTCGGCGTAAATTTTTGTCTCTGTACCGGGAGAGTCCCGGAAAGGATAGGATTCACAAAAAATCTTAAGTTCATGAATAATTAACCGTTAAAATAATCTCTATATATAAAAATCTGGTGTGACTGGCGCACAGCACACAACTTTCTCTTACCTTCGGTAATCGAAAGTTGTGTACTGTGCTTGTCACACTCAGATTTTTTGTGTCGACATGTATTTAGTTTCCGACAGTAGGGTACAATTGAATTCAAGATGTAAAATTTATAAGTATGGGAAAATATTTATATTTTGATACCATGGCAACCATTTCTCCTATCTTTTCTATGGAGTACAAGAGTAAAGTGGTCTTCAGAAGATTTCAATCACAAAATGAGAATATACATTTTATAGAGAATCTAAAAAATAATTGATTTTTGAATTTTAAAAAAAATCGTTGGAGCAAATTTTGAGAAAATCGAAAAAAACTGAAAAAGTACATCAGTAAAGTACTAGTACTTTTGGGCCGATTTTGATTAAAAGCTTATTTTTCCGGTCCCGGGGGGTGTTTAACTAAAATATAAAATTTCAACCTCGTAGCTCAATTCCTTCATGCTTAAAATTGAACACACACACACCCACCCCACCCACCCACCCACACACAGACAGACCATGTCGCGAAAACCACTTTTTTGGATTCAGGGGGACCTCAAAACGTGAAGATCCATCAAAATCTCGACATCGAATTTTTGACATGAATCCAATACTTTCTCTCTATATATATATTACATATATACATAGGTAAGAGAAAGTAAAAATGAAAAAGGGAAAATGTATGTACCGGTATGTATATAAGTAGGCGAGCAAGGGGGTCCAGGGGGCGCAGCTCCCGCTAGATCGGAAAGCCCCGCCGAAGGCGGGCGCTTTGCGTCTAGTGTATCTTGTATCTTCTATACTTATTATATAAAAGACAATCTCTGTCTGTCTGTCTGTTTGTAACGCATAGACTCCGAAACTACTGGACTGATTTTCATGGAGTTTTTTTTAATGGGTAGGGAATTTTCCGGGGGTGGTTTTAGGCTATCATTATATCGAATTAGGGGTAGGGAACCCCCCCTTTTTGGGGGGTTATCAATTACCCCATAGCAAAGCATTGGAAAACAGGATCTAACTCGCTTTATGAAAAATATATTTATCAAATCTTTAAAATGAAAAATAAAAACTCTTCCTCCCCCTAACAATTCGACATTTGAAAAGATTTTTCCGCTCTGCGCCCCCCCCCCCCCCTAAAATTTTATTTTTTTATTTTTCATTCGATTTTAATAAAATTTAAAATGACGCTTTCTTAGGGTGTAAATAATTGAAAAAATCTGGTGTGACTGGCGCACAACACACAACTTTCTCTTACCTTCGGTAATCGAAAGTTGTGTTCTGTGCTTGTCACACCAGATTTTTTGTGTCGACATATATTTAGTTCCCGACAGTAGGGTACAATTGAATTCAAGATGTAAAATTTATAAGTATGGGAAAATATTTATATTTTGTTACCATGGCAACCATTTCTCCTATCTTCCCTATGAAATACAAGAGTAAAGTGGTCTTCAGAAGATTTCAATTGCAAAAAGAGAATATACATTTTAAAGAGCATCTAAAAATTAATTGATTTTTGAATTAAAAAAAAAATCGTTGGAGCAAATTTTGAGAAAATCGAAAAAAACTGAAAAAGTGCATCAGTAAAGTACTAGTAATCTTTGGCCGATTTTGATTAAAAGCTTATTTTTCCGGTCCCGGGGGGTGTTTAACTTAAATATAAAATTTCAACCTCGTAGCTCAATTCCTTCATGCTTAAAATTGAACACAGACACACACACAGACACACACACACACACACACAGACAGACCATGTCGCAAAAACCACTTTTTTGGATTCAGGGGACCTTAAAACGTGAAGATCCATCAAAATCTCGACATCGAATTTTTGACATGAATCCAATACTTTCTCTCTATATATATATTACATATATACATAGGTAAAGGAAAGTAAAATGGTATTTTAGACCCCAGAAAGTTCAATCACCCCCCTGACCCCCCTGAAATTTATTTTTCATTCGATTTTAATAAAATTTAAAATGACGCTTTCTTAGGCTCTATTCACACGGGGATACTCAAATCTCGGATACTTGTCGACTAGTAGACTCGAGACTGGTAGCCTCGAGACTGTAGTTGCCTGTCATATTCACACGGCCGCTACTTAAATCGCGAGTATCCTATCAACCTACTCAGTTCCCTCCAAATTTTAAACATCAATATTTGAAGGGACAAAAAGTTATTCTTAATAATTACTCTGGTATTGTTAATAAAATTTTGTATAGTTTGTATTTGGTTAACTTGCTTTTTTCAATTTGAATAAATATGGCCTCCAAGACATTAAATTAAAAAAAAAAAACTTTGCTATAAAAAAAAAAATAAATAAATAAAATAAAACACTCGATTATTTGTTTACAATTAATAAATAATTTTAAACAAATAAATATTTTGGGTTATTTCTCAATTTTTTATCTTTATTTTTGCTAAACATTAAAATTTTAAAATTCTAAAATTTTTTTTTTATGTAAAACATTTACCCACCCTCTTCCCACTCAATCAAAATTTTTCAATTTCCTCCACTAGCTTCAGATTTGTTTCTTTTTCGCGCATCTTTTTTTTGGAAAGTATCGAGGAAACCAGGTGACTGAGTAGCTTGGAGACCTGTGCATGTCCAGTCTCTTGGCAACTGAGTCAGCGGAGAGTCGCCGATACTCGGCGACTGGAGTTTCCCCGTGTGAATGGCGCCATTGGATTACATATGTCGAGTCGCTTCCATACCCAGTATCCTAGTTGCTCGGAGATTTGAGTATCCCCGTGTGAATAGAGCCTTAGGGTGTAAATAATTGAAAAATGGTATTTTAGACATCAGAAAGTTCAATCACCCCCCTGACCCCCTAAAATTTATTTTTCATTCGATTTTAATAAAATTTAAAATGACGCTTTCTTAGGGTGTAAATAATTGAAAAATGGTATTTTAGACATCAGAAAGTTCAATCACCCCCCTGACCCCCCTACAAATTTATTTTTCATTCGATTTTAATAAAATTTAAAATGTTGCTTTCTTAGGGTGTAAATAATTGAAAATGGTATTTTAGACATCAGAAAGTTCAATCACCCCCCTGACCCCCCTGAAATTTATTTTTCATTCGATTTTAATAAAATTTAAAATGACGCTTTCTTAGGGTGTAAATAATTGAAAAATATATTAATCAAATATTTAAAATAAAAAATAAAAACTCTTTTTCATAATTAATTACAATACATTTATCTGGACAACTCTTAGTCATATCCCGAGACGCCGCCCCGCCAGGGCTTAGCGGGTAGGGTTGCCGAAGGCAACCCTACCGCAGCTAGTTATATATATAATTCTTCTGTACGTGTGTATGTGACTGAACTCCTCCTAAACGACTGAACCGATTTTGATGAAATTTTTTGTGTATGTTTGTGAGAATCCCGGACAGGTTTGGTTTCACAAATAACAATAAGTTAATGAGTAATTAACCGTTAAAATAATAAAAAAATAAAAATTAGGAGAAATGGTTGCCATGGTAAGAAAATATAAATATTTTCCCATGTTTACGATTTTTTATTTATTTACATTTTGAATTCTAAAATATCGGCGTAAATTTTTTGTCTGTGTACCGGGAGAGTTCCGAAAAGGATATGATTCACAAAAAATCTTAAGTTCATAAATAATTAACCGTTAAAATAAACTCTATATATAAAAATGAAAAGGGAAGGCGACCAAGGGGGTCCAGGGGGCGCAGCCCCCTGGCTTAGACGGAAAGCCCCGCCGAAGGCGGGGCTTTGCGTCTAGTGTATTATAAATATCTGCATAATTTCTACGGGATGCCGCCTTAAAAATATTTTGAAACATTCTAAATAAGAGCCGTTTTAGAGCACATTTTCTATTAAAATGTATTTTGCTCTACATCTCTAAAACTGTGCCTGATGGGGCAAAACTGAAATGATATTTGAATTCTGCATGAAAAATACTTTTAGAATTTCATATCTTTATTCTTGTTCTCATTTTTGTCGACCAGTGTAATCGGCTACTTTTCCATATTTATTGACATATAAAATTAAAAATAATGAGACATTCCTCTACACGAGCAACAAACATTGCCCGGCAATATTTTTGAGCAATGTGTGCCTGGGCAATGTAAAACCTAATATTTTTCGGCAATGTTTTGACAATAGTATTGGCCGGCAATATTGCCTTATTTTCGCTCAGTCAGCGATATCAAAAAAACCTTGCCGGCAACTATTAGCATGCGGGCCATATTGAGGCTATTTTGCCGAGCCATACGAATATACTTCTCAATATTGAGCAATATTGTCCAGGCATCATTGCCGTAAAAATATTGCTCAAATCGTCAGATTATAGAAGGGATTTTGTTTTCTCCATGTAATTAACTTATTTTAGCTAAATATTTTCCGAGATCTATTATTTGAAAAAGATAATAGTATTCAAAATACCTCGATTCGGACTTTAACTGAGTCATAGATATATTTAACAAGACATGTGAGTGTTTTTTTTATTATAACATAACTTAACCCCTGCTCTCCTCTGGGCTTTGCTGCTTACAGTAGTGTGTTAGAGCAGATCCAGATATCTGTCCCTCTACTGGTTAACCAAGCGGCGCATAGGTGGAAAATTTGTCTTTAAAGTTTTTCACCTATTCGTTACCGAGTTAGTAACTTGCGCGACTAACTGCATATAAGGGGAAGTGAGTTTTATTGGTGCAGGTCGAGGGTCCGGTGGCCTGGTGCAATGGATAGCACGCCTATGCCCCGGAAAGGCGGAGATCCTGGGTTCGATTCCCGGGGGGCCATGGGATGTTTGGCCTCATCAATAAAAAAACACTCACATGTCTTGTTAAATAACTTATTTTATTTAAATCTTACGCGCTCGAGTTTTTTTTGGAGGATCGATTTTTTTTTTTACTAATCTGATCGACTGCCCTAGAACTACGTCACTATATTGAGGGATAACATATAACAAAGATTCTCCCCTAATATTAATCTGCTGAGCTCCGGTCACTTACGAAATCCCCCTCTTGGGCTCCCCCCTACTACTATGTATCAAGTCAAAATAACTTTAATTTTATATTTTACACATTTATTGTATTTCGTCTTTTAAAATAAGATAATCACGCGTTAAGGTGCGCGTCTCGGAAAACCGTTAAAACACGATTGACTCGAGGCGGCACCAGATGGCGTTAGTGTTCCCCCATTGGATAACACGCAACTTGTTCCATTTCATTCTAGACTTTCCAGCTAATTAATTAAAGGCAAAAAATTAATTATTTTTTAACACAATGATTACTAATTTAATTATCTACAACTTATAGAGCTCCTTTTTTTAAAAATATCTTTTATTTAATGCCATTAATCTAAAAAAAAATTTTTTTTTTCGAAAATCAAAAAAAAGGGCTTCTATAAGTTGTAGATATTTTAAATAGCTTTAATTTAAAAAAAATTTGAGGTCGATAGCTTCAAAATTGTGGCCGCAATCTTCCAAAATTAGCACCCCGAGACGCGCCCCTTAAATAAACATAATTTAACATTTATAAAATAAATTTTAGTTTATTTTAAGAAATAAATATGATATGCACACTTTATAGGGGTGCCTCATACTTATGGCCAAGGCTGTATATAAATATATAAATACAAAGAACAATGACAAAATGTGAGTATTTTTATTGTCATATAACAGTAAACTATCAAATTTGTAACGTGAATGTATTATAATTTCTATATTGATTGACCAGGCCCTGAAAATGGCTCAGGCCGAAACTGATTCAATAAAAAAACACTTCAGTTTTATTAGTTGGTTATTGCATCATTCCTATCTTGATATTCAAACAGGAACATAAGAACACCCCTCAATTGTTGAAGTCTCAAATTATCAAACATTACCTGGTGAAAACTAAAGCCTAGTTAATTTTAACTTTTAGATGTAATCTCAACCACCAAAACAATACTAAAATTCTTCATATCATATATTCCTAAGAGTCTTCGTTTTATTTGAAGGATTACCGACCTAAAACACTCTAGGGAGCACCGCGTAGAGGTTCCTTCCATGTCCCCCAAAAAATTAATTGAGAGCCTCTTCTTAAAGCTCCTCGATCAGACACGATCTATTGAGTAGATGGCCTTTCTCTTGCAGTTTGTGTTCTTATAATTAAATATTCGTCCGATGATTTTATTTAAGGTTGTTCGGACATTAAAGCACTTAAACTGATTAAAAGCTAATTTTTTAATATGTTATTAATCACTATCAAATACGTATAAAATAAAATTTTGAAGCAGATCTGACCCAGGGTTATCGTTAATTAATTTTTAAAAAATTGAAATTTAACATGTAGCCTATGGGGAATAACGACGAAACTCACACATATCGAATTATATAGCCACCTCTGCAATAGATACAAAAACAAAAAAACTTACATTTATTAATTCACTTCCGAGGAATATGTTAAAAATAAAATCAAAGTTTCTGCCGACCGCTTTTAAAGATATTTTAACAAGAAAGTCAAAAAATTCTCCAAAATGACAGTCGCCAATATTTAAAAAATAAGGAAGCATCGAGAGTCAGACCAGCCTGGCAACGTCGCATAAAATACTTGATGTTAGTTACATATTTTTTTTCAATTTTAAGATACTTTTTCTCGCAAATCGTCCATTGTGTTTAAACTGATTTGCATTAAACATTGTAATATATTAAATAAAATAAAATTTAAGGCGTTTAAGATTTAAAATAGATAGTTGATGAATGCAATGTTGCCAGTTCTATATTACGTGAAAAACTGCTCAAGTCGAAAGTCATTCATTTATTATTTTTGGTAATTAAATTATTAACTTAATCCAATTATAAACTATGATAGGTCACGACTAAATTATAATAAGGAATTTTGGCATTCAAATTTTTAATTTTATTTAAAAAAAAAAAAATTTAGGATTCTAATATGACTTACGATGTACTATCCGAACAACCTTAAGCCATTTGGATACCAGATGGCTTAAATAGAAATGCCTGAACCCCCAATATATATTAATTACAACGGCTATCGTCTAAAGTCTTAAATGACCTGAGTTGCCGAAAAGACTGTGTGAATGTAAAAAAAGTGTGAATGTTAAAAAAAAAAAAAAAAATTAAATATTCGTCTCCTATTTGCAAAGAGATCCTCGTTAGGTATGAATTTGGAAACAAGTTCATTCATTTGTGGATAGAGCAGCGGTTTTCAACCTTTTTTTGAAGTGCGGCCCACTTTTTCCGTAAAAAAAAAAAAAAAAACGAAACTGAGGCCCAGTGTTTATGTATAGCCTATAGATACTGACTATAATTTTTATCATTCTTTTTCTTTTCAAGCGACCTAAAAATTTTAGAATTAGTTATGGATAATCCCTTGGATGCCAAATACCGAAAAGGAGACGTTTCGGACAATATTTTATTCGCCCATTCGCGGCACAGGTTTGTGCCGCAACAATAATGACAACTTTGTGCCTAATTAGTTTATAAGCCTACAAGGCCTGAGGATGGACAAATAAAGTTTTTGTCCGAAACGTCTCCTTTTCGGCATTTGGCATCCAAACGCTCTCTTTATTTGCTGCACCCGTACTTTGCTCTCTTCCATTCTATTTATTAATATTTACCTTTTATTTTTATTAGCAAGAAAATTCTTCTTCTTGAAGCTCTTCGATGAGACACGATCCATTGAGTAAATGGCCTTCTCTGTAGCAGTTTGAGTTCTTATAATTAGATATTCTTCTCTATTTTCATTCATTCATTTGTGGATAGAGTATTGATGTGAAAATGAAATAAAAACAGCTGGTTCTTTTTCCATTCAAGTTTGTCATTCTGAATAAACTTCAAAATTTTAAATGTAGTGACAAATAAGAAGTTTCTAAATATGGCATTTGACTCGAGGATCGAATTTGCGCAATTCCACTAATTTTGTTATAAATTCGTCGGCCAACCTGAAGAAAAATCATTCTAATTATTATTAGAGGAAAAAAAATTCAATCAGCACACATTTTATAATAAATTCATATTATTACTTTCTCTTACCTATGTATATGTATATAAAATACTTCCTGGGATTTTATATAATTTGTTTCGCACTCACAGACCGGGGTACCTTTTTATGATCTTTTCAAATTTAAGGACGAGGTGGGATCTAGGGTCCTCCGGTCTGGGGGGAGCGAGATTGTTATACCCAAAGCATAGGACCTCGACCTTTGCTGGGTCATTTTTGATCAAGGCATCGAGGTTCTGGAATTCTCTCCCTCAGGAAGTTATAAGGCGGCAAGGACCCTTGGCTCTTTCTGGAGGAACTCCTATTCAAATATATTTATTCCATTAGCTAGGCGCTGTGTGGAGGGGGGGGGCCGTGGCGAATGCTGGTCATCGATTGAATGCTAATGTTAATAATTATTTCTTTTTATTTTGTTGTCTTATTGCCAATCTTGCATATCATAAGAAAAAAAAAAAAAGAATATGCTGTCTATTTAAATCTTAAACTCGCTCTGTAAATAATATTGTATTTTCTCTTTTTTTCTCTAAGAAGCTTTGCTTCAGAGAACTTTAAATAAATTTCTATTCTATTCTATTCTATATATGTAATATATATATAGAGAGAAAGTATTGGATTCATGTCAAAAATTCGATGTCGAGATTTTGATGGATCTTCACGTTTTGAGGTCCCCTGAATCCAAAAAAGTGGTTTTCGCGACATGGTCTGTCTGTGGGTGGTGGTGGGTGTGGTGTGGTGGGTGGGGTGTGTGTGTTCAATTTTAAGCATGAAGGAATTGAGCTACGAGGTTGAAATTTTATATTTAAGTTAAACACCCCCGGGACCGGAAAAATAAGCTTTTTAATCAAAATCGGCCAAAGAGTACTAGTACTTTACTGATGTACTTTTTCAGTTTTTTTCGATTTTCAAAATTTGCTCCAACGATTTTTTTTAAAATTCAAAAATCAATTATTTTTTAGATGCTCTTTAAAATGTATATTCTCATTTTGCGATTGAAATCTTCTGAAGACCACTTTACTCTTTGTATTTCATAGGGAAGATAGGAGAAATGGTTGCCATGGTAACAAAATATAAATATTTTCCCATACTTATAAATTTTACATCTGAATTCAAATGTTCCGTACTGTCGGGAACTAAATACATGTCGACACAAAAAATCTGGTGTGACAGCACAGTACACAACTTTCGATTACCGAAGGTAAGAGAAAGTTGTGTGCTGTGCGCCAGTCACACCAGATT
>JAKCPI010016630.1:0-12053 GCA_023213315.1 Euborellia annulipes | reverse complement strand
GGATAATTTTATAGAATGGAAGAGAGCAAGTACAGATGCAGCAAATAAAGAGAGGCTTTGGATGCCAAATGCCGAAAGAAGACGTTCAGGACAAAATTTTATTCGTTTATCCTCAGTCCTGGTAAGCTTATACATAGAACTGAGAAGGCTGAGGATGGACGAACCCTCAGGCTACATCTCCTTTCAGCATCCAAAAAGCTCTCTTTACATTTATTTATTTATTTATTTATTTAACATGTTTTATTTGCTGCACCTGTACTTGCTCTCATCCATTCCATAAAGGTGGGATGCCTTCCAAATGTTTTAATTCAATTTTTTTTTTTTTTTCCAATTAACCATAGAAAAATGCCTTTTGAAAGAACAAATTAAGATAAAATTAAAAGCAGTAGTACAGTTTTTTCTTCTTTATCTATTATGAAACCAAAACAAATATGACTTTTAAATATTTTAAAATCTAGAGGTAATAGATTTGCACCACCTGTCAGATTCCACTTTTCGGCCATATATATTCTAAAATTAGTTTTCCATACGTTTAGTTCCTTGTCAGAAACCTAAAAAATAAAAGCAAACTAAATTTAATTATTTGATATTAATTAATTAAAGAAAATAATAAATATACTTCCAAATGAATTGACAGCTGTAGGTTGGGTTTCCATATTTAATTTTTGTTTTCAATTATTTTATTAACATTTTTGATTATATTATTCACTAAATAAAAAGCAAACAACATCGTCAATGCTCTAAAACATTAAAAAATATAAACATAAAAGCTTTTAAGCTGTTTTTTCAGGGAGTTGGTTTTTTACATTTTATACATCGGCCTAGTTTTATCCGTGATAGTTTTATACATGTATAAAACCGTGTATTATACACGCCGGGATAAAACTTGCCAGCTCACCTCCGAGTATTCTACTCAGTTTTTTACACGGAAAATTAGATTGATGGAAAAAATTGTAAAAAACCAACCCCCCCGAACAAAACTGGATAAAAGCTTATATTTCATATTTTTTAATGTTTTAGAGCAAGGGGTCGGCAAACTGCGGTCCTTTGCAACTTTTTGCGCGGCCCGCCAAAGCACCAATAATAAATTTTTTCTATATTTTTTTTAATAATATTTATACTCGTAGGCCTATATGATATAAGAGCACTATTTAAGTTACATTTGAATGTGCGGCCCCCATAAAAAATTTTATTTTGAAAACGGCCAGTCGTCCGAAAATAGGTTGTCCGAAAACGATGTTGTTTTATTTTTATTTAGTGAATAATATAATTAAAATGTTTGAATTGAAAAATGAAACTCCAAAATTAAATATGGTAACCTAACCTACAACTGTCATTTCTTTTGCAAGTACATTTATTATTTTCTTTAAATAAATTAATATCTGTTAATTAAATTCAGTTTGCTTTTATTTTTTTTTTTTAGGTTTCTGATAAGGAACTAAACATATGGAAAATTAATTTTAGAATGTGGAATCTGGCAAAATCCATTGCTATATGAATCCACAAAATTTTAGAAAAATTCAAAAGTAATATTTGTTTTGTATAATAAGAAGAAAAAATTAATTTTATCTTAATTTGATCTTTCAGTTTTATCCAAGATGTTTGTATAAAACTACAAAATCATGTATAAAACCAAACTCTGCAAATCATGTCAAATATCCGACTCTGAGAAACATATTTCGTTTTTTGACTGTTTGGTGCGCTCTGCATTTTGGTTCAGAGATTCTCATATTTTATTAAATATTGTTTTTTTTCGCCTTTTAGGACTCACCAAATTAGAGCTGATTTTTTCTTTTTGTTCTTATGATTGACAGCACAACTCATTTCCATGTGCAAATTGGTTAATACTTGACTATCTATCCTTCTGTCTATTTCTAGTTTACATTATAATCAGTAGACGCAACTAGGTGGGGGCAAAGGGGGGCGCCAGCCCTTCGATACCGACATCGGCGCTCAAGGGCCTCTAAGATATAGCCCAAGGACGGTGATTTTATCATTTTACAAGTCTCTTTATATATATAGAGATTTCCATAGATTGTCCAAAAAATTGATAGTTTTCTTTTAAATTATATTACAACTTAAAAAAACGGCGCTCTAGTTGATCTTCGCCCTGAAAGGCTAGTTACGCCACTGAAGTTGTCTCTTTCAGCTAACATAAGAAGAAAAAAAAAGAAATCTTTGTTTCTTCATCTAACAAGATGTATTTTTAGTGGTCAAAGTGCCTTTCGTCTCTTGAGTAAATAAACTCTTCTAGGTCAGAAAATGTCAAGGTCTTCTCGAAAAGTAAATAGATTATTTTCTTTTTTAAGAGAGATTGCTTGAAGACATTATTTTGTTGTCGACGAAATGTTGTAAGAAATTATACAACTGCTACTGCGCACATGAAGAGGAGGCCAAGATTGAACTTTGGCAAGCCAAAGGGTTGTCTGACGTTCTTTTTGCATAAAAACTTCGACTTTGAACTCGTTAAAAAATAGACAGACACCTCGTGTTATAATAACCTCAAGTTTGTTTATTTGAATCTCAAAACAGGGGTGTCCAATCTTTTTACAGTTTGCAAAACGAAGAAGATGGGAGTTCAAAAATTAAGCCAAATAAATATAAATCGGAATGGCCGAAAAATGCTCAACTTTATCGATAACTGGTACTGAGTAATTGAGCCGTAATAATTTTGCATTGATGCTGAGGAGAACTGGGGAGTTTTTACTTTAATTCATGGGGATTTGTATGTTAATTTCGATTCAAAAGGCCCCCCCCCCTCCTTGGAACTTTTTACACATTTTAAAAAATTTTTTTCCTATTCTTATGAAATTTTGTATTTATTTAGAATTCTCTATTGTGTATAAAATATCCAAATATGAGATTAAAATGATAGGCAGGAAGAGAGGATGTCAGCAAAAGGAGAGCCTCTATCGAATAAAAACCTCAATTCAAAAGACGTTTCGGTAAATTAAATAAATCCATCATCAGTTCTTAAGAGATTATTGGCAATCTCAAGGTGTACACCATTGAGATGCAATTAGAGTTGTTATATATAAACATATACAAAATTATATAAAAATAGAATATCTGCATATCCATGTCATATGCTCATCAGTCAACACGGCCAAGTCTTAAATGTATATCAATACATATCATATACATTTGAGATTTGGACGTGTTAACTGATGAGCATATGATAACGTATATTCAAATATTGTATTTTTATATAATTTTGTATATGTTTATATATAACAACTCTATGGTGGTACACCTTGAGATTGCCAATAATCTCTTAAGAACTGATGATGGATTTATTTAATTAAATAGAGGAGGCAATGGCTAAGCAGGGGCGGATTAAAGGGGGGGGGGGGCGAGGGGCGCGTCGCCCCCCCCGAGAAGAAATTCACAATGTTATAAAAACTAGTAATCTAAAGAAATTATGATTTCCGGGCTTTAATTTCATTTGAATTTGTTACCAATCAATTTAAATAAATAGGAAAGGGGTCTAAATGGGCATAGATGCCCACAAAGTCCTTAAATAAAAAAAATAAAAAATAAATAAATAAACCCCCCCCCCCCCCCGACAAAATTGCATTAATCCGCCACTGTGGCTAAGCCGGCTAAGCTGAGGATTACGGAGTCCGAAGTCTCAACACGACTCGGGTTCGGATCCAGCTTGCCGCAAATAATTCAAACCATCCTGCAGAAGTCTCCTCTTAGGGTAGGTAGGGGGATAGCCCCACCGTGGTATCACAAAGGGCCTAATTGGCCTAAGTGTGTTCCCTCTCTGGGAACGGCCACTTCAACCTAACCTAACCTAACCTATTTAATTAAACCCGAAACGTCTTCTGAGTGGAGATTTTAATTCGATAGAGGCTCTCCTTTTGGCTGACATCCATCCTCTCTTCCTGCCTATCATTCTAATCGTTGAACAGCCATTTCTCTTATATGAGATTAACATTTTGAAAAATAACCATAGTTTACGCTGGTGTGAGAAGCACAGTACACAACCAGTGGCGTCATTTCAACTTTTTCTTGGGGAGGGGGAATAATAAAAAAATCAGAGCCTTTGGGGGAGGGGGGCAAATGCCCCTCTGCCCTGCAGGGGCCAAATGATGCTACTGTACACAACTTTCCCTTACCGAAGGTAGTGTGCTGTGCAACCTGTCACACCAGATTTTTTTCTATAGCACAATTCTCAAGTGAGTGAGTGAGTGACTATTTATTTATCCCATCACGCCCAAGTGAACAATGGTTACATAGAGAGACGGAGCGAGAGAGTTGCATTTTTTTTTTTTTGTAATACATTCCAATGTGTTGAGACTTGTTGAGGCCGTGAGATTCCAAGCACCCCTGGATCAGAAATAGAGCAGCCAACTCATATCCCAAGCACGCACTCATGTCCGCGAAAATAGCCAGCCCGACACAGAGGCCATGAGAGATCTCTCTCTCGGCCGGCCGGCTCTTGTCCTGTCAAATTAGACCACCAATCATTATCATTATTTATTAACTTAAAAGTCGGTTATGATAATAAAAAAAAGGCAACTAAGTTGTACAACTTTACAAACTTTTTTTCCCATTCTTCAGTCTTCTCGGCAACTTAAGCCATTTAAGACTTAAACGATACTTGTATTTAATTAATATAGGCATCTTTATTTAAGCCATTCCAAACATTTTAATTAGACAAAAAAATAAAATTTGCATTAAATATTGCAACTCTCCGTTTCAATCTGTTCTAAGTGTGATGAGATCTATAAAGGTCAAGAGACTCGAGAAGGCTGTGTCTGGGGATTGTTGTGATTGTTCTGTTGTTATTGATTATTGATTGAGTGTTGACATGAATATCTGAGACGATGATATTGGAGGAGAGTATGTCAACATGAAGTTTATAAACTAGAATAAGATGGATTGTTGCATGAAAAATTTATGAAATAAATAAAACGGTAATTATTCATATAAGAAAGTATCTATTATTGAGGAAGAAAGTTAAAATCACCGATTATTTAAAGGATTTTGCATGTACTCTACATCTGGGGTCGGCAACCTTTTTCGAACGGCGGGCCGTTTTCAAAATAAAATTTCCACGCACATTCAAATAGTGCTTTTATATCACATAGGAGTATAAATATTATTAAAAATAAATACAGGAAAAATTTATTATTAGTGCTTTGGCGGGCAGCGCAAAAAGTTGCAAAGGGCAGCAGGTTGCCGACCCCTGCTCTATATAACAGGGGTTCCCAAACTTTTTGCCCCAGGGCGCCGCGAGTGTTCTCTTGGGGCGCCGTTAAGATTTTTTGAATATTGCAAAAAAAAATCTGGTGTGACTGGTCGCACAGCACACAACTTTCTCTTACCCTTCGGAGTTGTGTTCTGTGCTTAAAACACCACTTTTTTTTGTGTCCACATGTAAGTTATTTAGTTTCCGACAATACGGTACATTCGAATTTCAAGATGTAAAATTTTTTTTTTTTTTTTTTTTTTAAACATTCACACTTTTTTCTCATTCACACTCACACACACATTCACACTGTCTTTTCGGCAGCTCAGGCCATATAAGACATTTACGATAACCGTTATTTATGAATTTATATATATAGGGGTCCAGGCATTTTTATTTAAGCCATCTGGTATCCAGATGGCTTAAATAAAATCATCGGACTGCCTGGGGTCCGAACCCGCGACGTTTGGTATACGAGGTTAGCACGCTAACCTCTACACCACGCCCCGTGGGCGATGTAAAATTTATAAGTATGGGCAAATATTTATATTTTGTTACCATAGTAACCATTTCTCCTATCTCTCCTATGAAGTACAAGAGGAAAGTAGTCTTCAGAAGATCTCAATGGCAAAATGAGAATATACATTTTAAAGAGAATCTCAAAAATAATTGATTTTTGAATTTTAATCAAAATCCTTGCAGCGAATTTTGAGAAAATCGAAAAAAAAAACTGAAAAAGTGCATCAGTAAAGTACTAGTACTCTTTGGTCGATTTTGTTCAAAAGTTTCGTGTCACGTCCCATGGGGGTACCTAACTTAAATATAAAATTTCAGCTTCCTAGCTCTTTTCGTTCTTGAGATATTTTGTTCACAGTCACACAGGCCATGTCGCGAAAACCACGTTTTTGGATTCAGGGGACCTCAAAACGTTTATATCCGAATTTTTTACATGAATCCAATACTTTCTCTCTTTATATATTAACATATATATCGAGGTAAGAGAAAGTAAAATGAATGGGACATTTTAAATTCTTTTTGGTTTCACTCCTATTTGTTTTTAAATTATTAAATAGAAATGAGTAGAACGCGCCTTTGTGTCCTGGCATGTGCATGTTCTCTGAATCAATATAGAGATATTTTAATATTTAGGTCGGCTTTCTATATATAGAGATGTTTTAGAAACAGAGGATGGTATTTGATTTATTTTTTAAGAAATTTAATCGATCATTTATTTATACATCCATCTTCTAAAAGATATAGCTAAGTTTGTCATATATTAAAAAAAAAAAACAAACATACAAATTCGTTAAGTATTAATATTGAAAAATTAAAATTTGAAATAATCTCACAATCAATAAATTAAATTTTAATTTTTGTGGTATTTAATAATAATAATGAATGAATGCATCTTTGGGAGTAAATTATTTTACTCGTTTTGAGGCTCCTGTATACAACATGGTCTGTCTCTCAGTGTGTCTGTCTGGGTTCAATTTAAAGCATGAAGGAATTTAGTTAGGAGGTTGAAATTTTATTTTTAAGTTAGGCACCCCCCTGGACGTGAAAATCAAAATCGACCAAAGAGCACTAGTACTTTACTGATGTGCTTTTTCACTCTTTTTTTAGTTTCTCAAAATTCGCTCCAACGATTTTTTTTTTTAATTCTCATTTAACTCTCATTATATTCTCATTTTGCCATTGAAATCTTTTGAAGACCATTTTACTCTTGTACGTCATAGGAAGGATAAGAGAAATGGTTGCCATGGTAACAAAATATAAATATTTTCCCACGTTTATAAATTTTACATTAGCCCCGAGTTTGGCGTAGTAGGTAGCGTGCTTACCTCCTAAACCAAACGTCGCGGGTTCGGACCCAGGCAGTCCGATGATTTTATTTAAGCCATTTGGATACCAGATGGCTTAAATAGAAATGCCTGAACCCCCAATGTATATATTACTACAACGGTTATCGTCTAAAGTCTTAAATGGCCTGAGTTGCCGAAAAGACTGTGTGAATGTGTGTGTGAGTGTGAGAGTGAATGAGAAAAAGTGTGAATGTTTTTTATAAAAAAAAAAAAAAAATTTACATCTGGTGTGACAAGCACAGAACACAACTTTCGATTACCGAAGGTACTGTGCCAGGAACCCCTCAATTGTTGAAGTCTCAAATTATTAAACATGACCTGGTGAAAACTAAAGCCTTGTTAATTTTAACTTTTAAAACAGCTGATTAAGAAAGTTTATTTATTAATCAAGGACTATCTGCAGTGCGAACTAACAAATTGAGATGTTTTTTTTTTTAATTCAACCAACCAAAGATAATAGCTGAAGAATTCTTCATAGGTAACGTCATATATTCCTTGAAGAGTCTTGGCGGTTTATTTGGACGGATTGGCCGAGCTTCTTGTAGATGAGACATCGTTTCTCGAGAGCACCAAGTAGAGGTTCCTTCCATGTCCCCCAAAAAAATTAATTGAGAGCCTCTTTCTTAAAGCTCCTCGATCAGACACGATCTATTGAGTAGATGGCCTTCTCTCTCTTGCAGTTTGTGTTCTTATAATTAAATATTCGTCTCTATTTGCAAAGAGATCCTCGTTAGGTTTGGATTTTAGAACAAGTTCATTCATTTGTGGATGGAGTATTGATGTGAAAATAAAGTAAAAAAACAGCTAGCTGGATCATGGAAGCTTGCTTGATTCATTCATGTTTGTTCCTCTGAATAAACTTAAGAAATTAAGACAAATAAGAAGTTTCTAAATGGCATTTGTCTCGAATCATACTAATTATTAAAAAGGAAAAATTGCAGTCTGCACACTTTTTATATTCATTTTATCTTAATAAAAGATTTACCTGTTGAGTATTTATGCGATTGGTGTTACAGAATTACAGACTAAAAGAAGAAAATTAAGAGATTTTAACGCCGGTCTCTTGAAAAAAGAAAATAAGCGGAGAAAAAATGTTCTTCTTCACCATCGCTGGAAAAGTGTGATGTAACTAAGCACATTACTCATCTGACTTTTAATTTTTCGATTTTCTTTTTTTTCTTTAATCCTTTGGATGCCAAATACTGAAAAGGAGACGTTTCGGAAAAAATTTTATTCGTCCATCCTCAGTCCTTGTAGGCTTACAAACTAAAGATTAGGCACAAAGTTGTCATTGTTGTTGGGGAACAGATTTGTGCACATGTATATTTTTTATAAAAAAGCATCATCTCACGGAGTATTAAAAATTCGTCTGTTTTTATAAAAAATATGCATGTGAACAAACTGTGCCGCAACAACAATGAAAACTTTGTGCCTAATTAGTTTATAAGCCTACAAGGACTGAGGATGGGCGAATAAAATTTTGACGGAAGCATCTCCTTTTCGGCATTTGGCATCCAAACGCTCTCTTTATTTGCTGCACCCGTACTTGCTCTCTTCCATTCTATTTATTAATATTTAACTTTTATTTTTATTAGCGAGAAAATTCTTTTTCTTGAAGCTCTTCGATGAGACACGGATCCATTGAGTCGATGCCCTTCTTATTCTAAATAAGAAGTTTCTAAATATGGCATTTGACTCGAGGGTCGAATTTGCGCAATTCCATAATTTTGTTATAAAATCGTCGGCCAACCTGAAGAAAAATCATTCTAATTATTATTAAAAAGAAAATCTGCACACTTTTTATAATAAATTCATATTATTAAATAAAGAATTTACCTTTGAGTATTCATCGGTGGGCAAAAATAAAATTCCATTACAGAAGAAAAGAAGAAATTTAAAAACTTTTCTTCTTCACCATCGTTGGCTATTTATTATAAAGTGTAATTGATGTAACTAAGCACATCACTCATCTCAAATTTTAATTTTTCGATTTTCTTTTTTTTTAAGCGCCCTAAAAAGAAAAAATTGATTATTATTATGGATATTCATGTGAATAATAAGTTAGAGATTAAATGCATTTACCTTTTAAGAAGAAAACTCAAAATTTTCTCTCTTCTTTCAATAAATCACATTCACATATTCACTAAATTTAAAAATAAAACCGAAAAAGCCGAGTCTGAAGAAATTATATCAATGAGAACGAACGTGATTTTTTGGATTACGAGCAAATGAGTGACGGGGGCCAACGCGGAAGAGATCCTACCTACTCTACTCTACAATCAGAAAAGACGAAGAATAAATGGGTGTGTGACCCCGTCCCCACCATCAGATCGGTGGAGCCCTCGGGTCTGTCCCTAGCCTCAAAAGGATTGCAATTTGAAGCCTCCAGGATATTCCTGGAGAAACTGCAACCCTTCACTGACTCATTTAAACCCATAGAGCCACCTCAAACCCGTCCTCAAAGATACAAAAACATGCGTCTACAAAAGACGTCTTTTCGCAAGAACACAACAACACTTGAGAACCTGGGCTTTGATCTTTCTATCAGATCTGACCGCATCTCCTTATGAATCGTCATGGAAGAAATCAACGAGAAATCCTTTCATTTCAGCTCTCTGTTTGGATCCTAAATTAAAAACAAAGCAAGGATTCCTAACACAAAACGAACTAGCTAAATATTAGAAGGCACCACCTACAACTAATAGCAGCAGCAACAACAACAACGACAACGACAACAACGAATATCCATCAGAGGCCTAGAGTGAAATGAATTCTCGTTGATTTCTCCACTAATAGATTCACGAAGAGTAGCTGCAAGTTCGAAAATAAAATAAAATCCCTCTCGTGAAATATTCAAATAGAAATTTAACGAATTAAATTGAAAAGTGATTTATGTAAAGAAAGAAAAAAGCAAATTCTATCTAGGGTCAGCTGAAAAAAACAAACATCCTAAAAAAAAGGCGAATCTGAGCCCTAAACCCCTTTAATATCCTTTGCACCATGCTAAAACTCACATTTGTTCTGTTGCTGCTCGAAGTTCTCGAGGTCTGTAAAAAAAAAGAAGAAGATTAATTAGTAATTTTATATTTTGTTGATATTTATGCATTTGTATGTGTGTAGAAAGGCTAAGAGAGGAGGGAGAATGGCGCAAGACACAGAGCCTCTCAATATTTGGGGCCAAGTTTAGGTCGAAACAAAAAAATTAGGGAAAGAAAGGGAATGTGGGAATAAATTTACACTTCTACAAAAAAGTTGGAAAAGTAGCAAAAATTCAATGCTAATTTCTCTACTTTTCACTATTTGGGTCTCGAATTATCTCTGAAAGGCTCTGAAGGGGGTTTCTTTAAGTGTTAATAATAAATAAATATTTACCTCGGAGGTTGCTCGAAGTGACCCGAAGCAAGGATCCGAAGCACTGCAGCTGAGCTCGATCAACACAAACACTAACACTGAATAATGTCACTAACACTATCACACTGGGGACACACACGTACTGTACATCTGAAAAAAGAAAAAAATTTTATTAGAATATATCTTAATTACAATTCAGTTAAGAGTCACTAGCAAGGAGAGAAAAAAAACAATTTTTATTTATTGTTTACGTCATTATGGGGCTAAATATCAAATTCAATTAAAATCGGTCAAGAAACAAAGGAATTAAATATTTCTTAAAAATTCTATTGCATACAAACACCTAGCCTAACACTTTATAATCTCTATTTTATATTAAATCGAATAGATATAGAAATAAAAGCAAGTAAAAAAATCCCCTCTAGCTCGAAAAACAAAATTTCTGGCTCAAATATATCATATATATAATCCAATGCTATATATTTCTTTTTTTCAAAGGAATTTAATTGATATATTCGAGTGCAAATTGAATAGAAAGATCTCCCTTATGTAGGCCTACTGAATTGGTGGGTTCAACTTGTCTGAACAGGTTTTGTCCGGGCATGATATCTCACTATACAAGATTAATAAAATAGAAAGAAAGTAATTCAATCCAAGGTCTTTAAAATACACAGGTTGGCCAGAAACTAGTAAATAAACAATTTTCCGGTCACAGTTTTTGATTGGTCCGCGTCATGAAGCTCCTCCTTGCTTGTATTTTTCTATGTGGCAGCATTGTTGACTGCCTATAACCTAGTTCACATTAATTTTGTTTTGTTTGCGAATTTTATAGTTTCTGACTAAACTAATTTAGACCCTGGTATTTATTCTGCTTTATTAATAATATACCGTATATAAATATTTATAAATGGTTTGTTCCGAAAGATCTTTTACAAAAAGAGGAGCTCCATGACGTCACTCCCTTGAAATGAAAAAATGTAAACAAACCGAGTTTGACCCCCCTGATTCAATCAAGGAGAGAAATTTATTTTAGCAATAAAAACGAGAAAATAGCAAAATTTGTTTGGTTGAAGGAAGAAATTTTGAGAGGAGAGGGAGAGAATAGTCCCTTAGCGAGTGAGAAGTAAATTCATGAGAGAGAATAATTTGAAATAATAAGGGATAAATATTATTCAATTGACGAAATGATACGAATAAAAAAAAATAAAATAAAATAAAATGGAAAGAATAAAAAAAAATTCCGAGTCTTGTTTTTATATATTCTTTGAGAAAATAGCTTGGCTTGGATCGATCGTATATTGGATAATCAATTTATAAAGAAATATGAAATATTAATTATAAAACATATTTCACTTTGCTTATTTATCATATTTTAATGAAATTTATTCAACAATTTAGAAATAAAAATGTAAATAACCTTTGAAATCAACGAGGAAGGCTCAGCGAAGAACACCGTGCTGAGAGGAGACGGAACGCGGAGATGATGTCAACAGCATCAAGCCTATCAGGCAACTGGACCAGGGGGCGCTGAGCACCTCCTTATTAAAAGAATAGGGCTACAAGGGCGACACCTAGGCAAAGCGATTGTCCAACGTTAATAAGCGAGACGAATCTCAGCTGGTGATCGAATCTAAGCTTTT
>JAKCPI010016629.1:0-29380 GCA_023213315.1 Euborellia annulipes | reverse complement strand
ATAAGCCGAGCCATTGACTGCAAACAGTTTGAGAGGAGGTGGAGATCATTTTTCGGGAACCGACCAGTCTTATCTTGGTTTGGAAGGTGCAGTCACCACAAAGGATCACGTCTAAATGCGGATGAGAATCGACATCGTTGAGAATCTCTATAATATAATAAAGGAAAGCAATTTGAGCGAAGAAGATTATACTTATCTCTTTCATATGCATATCATACTCGAATATGCTAGCCGGGGAAATGAAATGTACAATTTAATCGAGCGAATCCCAAATTCTTGATATGGAGAAATATTTTAAAGATGAGACCGTATAAATAGAATTCTTAAAGGGTATTTTAAGAGTATTTTATTCTAGTATTTTTTTCTATTTTTCAATGAAATTTATGTAAGAATAATAACACTGTTCGACAAAAATTTCTCCCCGTAAACCTAACAATGGATTCCAGTAGAGTTTTATACGCTGATTATCATGCAATTTCCCGATTTTTTACAACACGTCAGAGTTTTGAGATATTATCGGTCAAAACGACGAAAAAGGCCATTTTGACCTATTTTCGAGTCCCATTAGATATTAAACAGCAATATTTGAAATCAAAATATTTTGTTGACGTAATAGAAAACAGCTTCCTCTTTGATTTTCAAATTACCACTTGTTTTTAGCTCAATTAGAACTCGAGTTATAACTAAAAAACTAAAACTACGTGATTATAAAGGATAATAAACATAGATAAAAACATAAGGTCTTAGTTTTTTAGTTATAACTCGAGTTCTAATTGAGCTAAAAACAAGTGGTAATTTGAAAATCAAAGAGAAAGCTGTTTTCTATTACGTCAACAAAATATTTTGATTTCAAATATTGCTGTTTAATATTTAATGGGACTCGAAAATAGGTCAAAATGGCCTTTTTCGTCATTTTGACCGATAATATCTCAAAACTCTGACGTGTTGTAAAAAATCGGGAAATTGCATGATAATCAGCGTATAAAACTCTACTGGAATCCATTGTTAGGTTTACGGGGAGAAATTTTTGTTTAAACAAAAACGACGAAAAATGCCATTTTGACCTATTTTCGAGTCCCATTAGATATTAAACAGCAATATTTGAAATCAAAATATTTTGTTGACGTAATAGAAAACAGCTTCCTCTTTGATTTTCAAATTACCACTTGTTTTTAGCTCAATTAGAACTCGAGTTATAACTAAAAAACTAAAACTACGTGATTATAAAGGATAATAAACATAGATAAAAACATAAGGTCTTAGTTTTTTAGTTATAACTCGAGTTCTAATTGAGCTAAAAACAAGTGGTAATTTGAAAATCAAAGAGGAAGCTGTTTTCTATTACGTCAACAAAATATTTTGATTTCAAATATTGCTGTTTAATATTTAATGGGACTCGAAAATAGGTCAAAATGGCCTTTTTCGTCATTTTGACCGATAATATCTCAAAACTCTGACGTGTTGTAAAAAATCGGGAAATTGCATGATAATCAGCGTATAAAACTCTACTGGAATCCATTGTTAGGTTTACGGGGAGAAATTTTTGTTTAATTTTTGTCGAGCAGTGTAATGAGATAAAACTAAAAATTATTGAAAATTAGAATATTAAATCTCAATTTGATTGGTTTAAATAATCAATTTTAATTATAATGCACTTATGTTTGATTCAAATCATTTGGAGATTTGATAATTTTAATTTCCCAATTCCAGGCCTAAGGGGCCGTCCATAAATTACGTCACACAGTAAGGGGGGAGGGGGGCATCTCAGATTTGTGACAAAATGTGACAGGGGGGCCCGGGGATCTTAAAAATTGTGATGTCACAAAAGTCAAATTAAAAATTTTCAAATATATTTTTTAGATTTCAGGTTATTATTATTCCAACCTGAAAATGTTGGTAAAATAAATCTAGACAAAAAATTGTAAGCAAGCAATTTTTAGCAAAAACACTTAATTTTTTTTTTCAAATAAATAAACCCTTTTTCTTATAATTAAGGATTCATTCCCTGAAGATATTTGTTTGCTTACAAATATTTTATTATGATTTTTTCAACAAAGACTAATTTTCTTCGCCTTAGAGTGCAAACCTCCTGCTAACTCACAACAAGGAAATTTTACAGGGCAGAGAAAAAACAAACAAAATTTAATATTGTTGTTATGGAAAGAAACTATTTTTCACATTTTTTTTTCTACAACTTACGATCGTAATTTTAAGTAGCAGTTTTACTTGGACGATGCTGCATCTCTTTTTCTTTCGAACGGTATTAATATGTCATATATGATAAAAAATGGAGTTAGCAGGTTTACACTCTAAGCCGACGATTTCTTTAAGATAATGGGTTAAAATTTCTACAATTATTAAATTATAGGGTATAAAAGTGATAGTGTGACGTCACAATACAGGGGAGCTCAATGAAAATGTGACAGAATGTGACACAGGGGGAGGGGGTCTAAAAATCTTGAAATTCGTGTGACGTAATTTATGGACGGCCCCTATACTAGTTATACACCAATTTAAATAAAGGCCATCTCGTTAATAAATCTAAACTCACTTTGATTTCGGGAATTTATTAATTTTAAATTTTTGGCCAAACAATAAATTTTAACTTGCTTGGTTTTCTGGGCCCTAAAAAATTTATACATTTTATATTTTTTGAAAATTTATCTTTCGTTATGGACCCTATTACTTGACTTGAACAAAAACCTGCACCTCGGTTCTCCAGCAGGTACTTAATTTTAAGTTTAAATTATCAACTTGATATTTAATTGAAAAGTTTTTGTTTTGCCGAGAGTAGCAGAGTTGTTGATTCACAAAGAGAAACAAAGAGGTTGTCCTCTGCTTGATGCAAATAAACATACACAGTTTTTAATTTTAACTGGCTCCCAGCTAAGTAAAGATCGAAAATTTTCAATATCCATACGGTATTGACTCCATGAAAAACAATATTTATAATTAAAAAAGACTGATGATGAAGACCAAGTCTTCGAAACTATAGTCTCAAACAAATAAATAATATATATATATATATACAGATATATAATTTCGATATATATGTGTGTATGTTTATTTGCATCAAGCAGAGGACAACCTCTTTGTTTCTCTTTGTGAACTTGATATTTATTATTTTAGAGACATTACTTTCACTTAATGGGGGTTTAATCGCTCTCCAATTTAGACCTTTAGAATTTTAATTTTTTTTAAATTTTCAATTTTTCTGATAAATTTGAACTTAGTATAAGTATATACAATTCTCTCTAGCTCATTGGGAAGAAGAATTCAAGGGATAGACATATATTAGGTTAGGATAGATATAGGTATATTATATTGAAGTTAAAAAAAAGTCCTAGATTCACATCTGGAAATTGATGAAGAAAAGCTAATTAGAACTGTATAAATTTAGAAGTCTGATGAAAATGAAATAAAAAAAGCAATAAAAAATCTTTTCGGATGACATAATCATCAATTGACGTCTTTAAACGTGAGCCCCTGGGAGCGAGACTACATCCAAACAACAACAACATTTTTAAAACAAAGATAAAGAAGGAAAGAAATATATGGGTAGGCAGCTAATATGAATAGACGTTTATATAAAAGGACTACCAACAACTGCAAAGGGACAACAAAAACAGCAAACCAAGTGGCAGAATCAAACAGTGGAATGGAATAATATAGATATAAGCTGAATAGATACAGAGAGTATGGTCGATATTCTGGATGGAAAGAATAATGAAAGAAACACGAGGATTTAGGTCTCGTGTAAAACCTTCTGAGCATTTTTTTTATTCTGATACAAATAAAGAAATAATACGAAATAATAATCTCGAATACGGCTCTCATCTATGGAGAGGAGCCTCAAAATATTCTCTTGCTACCCTAGATGCAATTCAGAAACGAGCCGTCAGGCAAATTAACGAATCTACCCTCACCGACTCCCTCGACTCGCTGGCTCATCGAAGAAATGTCTCTGCCCTTTCCCTTTTCTATAGATACTATCACGGCAGGTGCTCTGATGAGATAAAATCAATAATTCCCCCCCAAAGCATGCTTTGCACGTAGCACGCGTTTTGCCGACTCCCAACACTCTTTCGCGGTCAAATTAGAAAAGTGCCGGACCACTTCATTCGCCAATACATATATCCCCATGACTTCAAGGAACTGGAACTCTCTCCCAGCCTCCATCTTTCCCAGCACTTATAATCTTCAAACCTTCAAAACCGGAGTGCATAGACACCTACGTCTACACCCTCTCACTTAATCAACTTTCCCTTCTCTTCGGTAATGCAAGGGTCTTTCGAGATCCATAGGGGCTGCATCTTTACTGGTGCACCCCTTCTTGCATTCGATTGCATTAAAAAAAAAAGATGGAATATTAAAAACTTGGAATTTATGAGACCTCTTTTCTGGAAGTTATTGAAAAGAAAAGGTGTTACCGGACCCGATAAGCCAGGTTATGTAAATTTTCTTTTATATGTTTGGATTCAATAACTACCATAATTCGAAAACGACACCTCGTAAAATAATCATTTTGGAGCCAAAATGTTTGTATTTCGTTTCGCAAAGAGCTGATTAGATTTTGAGAATCTTCAGAAATTCCAAATTAAAAATTTTAAAAATTCAAAAAATCAGGAAAAAGACTATGAGAAAACTTTTGAGAAATTAATGTTAATGAGCTGAAATTCTGCTAAAATGATTGTATTGATTATATTAACTATTAATTGGTACTTGGGTTTGGCAGTTGTTAATGTACAAGTGCAGACAGGCGTTGAGAAACTAGTCCACGAGAAGAAGGTGTTGTGTTCTCATAGAAATTGAAAAAAATAAAATTTCATGTCAACTCATTAATAATTTTAAAATTTATATGAGAACACAACACCTTCTTCTCTTGTTCCGTAGTATAACTCAACGCCTGTCTTTTTTTTTTTTTTTTTAATGATATTGATGTGAGAAGGAGAAGTACATTCCAGTAAGGTGCATCCCACTAAAGGCCTGTATGGGCTGCCCACCATCGTGAAAAGAACACAGTGAAGGAAAAGAAATCTATTGAATCCATTACTGAGGCCCGCTCGGTGGGTTGAGGCCCGCTGAGCATAGCTCTAATTAGATTAATATGGAAGAGTTTGGAATAAAAGAATAATAATGTTTATATTACCTTTGACCATCCCGCTTTGCGGTGTCTTTCAATTTCAGAAAATAATTTATCTATCTGATCAATTTGTAATTTGACCATATCCCAAAATCCTGCAAGATCTTCGTTTGTTGTAGGAAACTGCTCACCGGGTTCTTGAGACTGCAACATTGGAACAAATTAACAAAAAATTAATATGTTATCAATTATTTTCAATAAAAGGAAATTATGGTATATAGTTATAAATATACTAAAAAAATTAGGAAAAACTCAGCATGCTTTCTTGTAAACCGTAAAACACACAAGCACAAAGTCACGAGGTGGGCTTTTTCAATATCCCAATAGTGATTAGGCTTGTTTGGGTTTTAGGGTTCCGTTTATATCGAATAGCAGAGCGCCTTTCATTTTCTTTTCGATTTAGCAGTTCTGGCGATCACTTGCCTACCCTACAGGCGAATAAATCTTTTTTTTTTAACTTCACTAGTTAATAAATAAATGAAAAATTGATCGTCAGGCCAACTATATGTGTATAATTGGTTTATTACACATTTGTCAATAATAATAATAATAATAATAATATTTTATCACGAGACCACTGCGGATTATGCTATTGAAGTCTGTGGAGTCTTAAGTCTGGACCAAGAGAGAAAAAAAGATGTGATCCACTTAGCTACAATCCAACGTCATTTTGCGTATAGTCCGCTAGACATTCGGACGGATCACCAAGTGAACTTGAAATCTTAGATGTTATATATTCAATCTCCCAGTACAGAGAGCTCGTCTCTTAGCATGTATGTTAGATGCGTTACATAATATTTATTACTCAGAGCAATTCCCCCCCCCCCCCCCCCCACCCCTTCAATTGTATACATATTTTATAATTTTATGGATAGTCCTTTAAAAGCCTTAAAAAATTCTTTCTGTTCTAACTATACACACACAATAAGATGGCAAAAAGTTAATATAGAAGAAAACAAATCTTCCAAAACTATACTACCTACTTGGTGGGTGACATTTATAAACAAATATATTAGACTGGAACTTAAGGCAAAAAGAAGAGTTTTTACTATTAATAGGGAAAGTTTACAGAGAAAATTTCAGTTTTGGTGGCTGAAGACGTAAGGGTGCTTGCTTCCTTGAAGCTTAAGGGGCGAAGGCCCGAAGGTGGTTTACAAGACCACTATTTTAATCTAAATTACTTAAACAAGTTTAATGTTTACGGGTTTGGTGGTAACTCCCCTTGTGGTAGCAACACGTGTCAATGCTACATGGGCTAAGGTAGAGCTATCTTGACCCCTTCCTAATAATTGAATCGATTTACCATTAAAAAATAATGAATTCGAATAAAACCTGTTGTTAACAAAACTACCATTTGTTCATGAAGAAGGGAAGGAGGATGTTAAATGAAAAGTAGCTAGTAGTTTTATGACGGCCCGGTAAAAAAAGAATTAATAAATGCCAATAATTATTTCTAATAATTAAAGGAAAAGAACCAGAAGAAGATAATATAATAGAAAAAGAGTGAGTATTGTTTTACTATAAATGAATTAATATTTACTATGTTTTTTTGGCAAAGTCCTTCAAACTGTTGCAGTTTTTGTCTGACAAAAAGTCGGGCTTGACCAGATGCGACTCGTAGTTTCCCCAAGGCTTCCTCGGGAAGTGAAATATCCCCATCGACGGCGGCTGTCAATTCATCCTCAACAACGACAACGAGTTTGGCGATTCGAGAGATCTCTCTTTTGAGCAACTGAAAATTAAAAAAAAAAAAAAAACATTCACAATTGAAAAATTTCACCAGTACTTTCAAAAATTGATTCTATGCTCATTTTTAAAGAGAATAAAATTGTCGATAAGATAGTCAATTGAGTTTATTTCGTTTTTTGTATAGTATTTGTAGATCATAGATGTAGTAGTTAAGGAGTTATACGTGAATTTCTCAAGTATCGCTGAAAAATGTTGATAAAAAAATATACATGAAAACAATTAATTAATTAATTAATAGCCTTAATAATAATAGTAAATAGTAAATCATAAAAATTATATTTTTAAAGATATTAATTATTTTTTCAAAATGTCAAGTGTAAATGTAAAGGGCCCTAAACACCCCCCAACCGTCGGGTCCGACAGCGGTTGGCCCGACAGTTGGATCGTGTGTAGGTTTGTCGGGTCATGAAAATTGTCAGGGTCGGATGGTTGGGTGGTCGGGTGGTCACCATCCAACCGCCCTTACCCCCACCACTCTCTCTGTCGTCCAGACTTCACTACCCAAACGACCCTTCCTTTAATCTCAATTATCAATTTATTTAACATGGACGCAGAAAAAGAAGTTATCATCGAATTTCTTGATTGTTGGAAGGAGTGCCACTGTATATGGGATGTGGAAGACAAAAATTATACAAATAGACTCAGCAGATACAGATTCTCTCATGACTGTATTTTTCTTTTCAATGATAGGTCCATAAAACAATCTTTATCCATCCTCATAAAATGTCGGTAATCATCTGGGGCTAACTCCCCTTCACAAGTTGCATATAGGACGTGAAACACTTCCTCTTCAGCAACCACGTCTTAGACCACACTTTTCTCTTCTTACTACGTCTTCATCTGAGCCCATCACTGCGCACAAAGCTACACCTACTTTTTCTTGATTAACCGATAGATTCGGAGCCATTTTAATGCAAATTCACGCCACAAGCACTTACTTGTTCTATATACTGGCCTGGTGGTCGGCGACTACTGGTCTTGTCTCCTTGTCTTGTTTGGTCGGGTAGGGCAGTCGTGTCAGGAGGTCTATAGGGGCCTTAAGTTTACGGAATCTGATTCAAATGAAAATCTTGTCAATTCTTTTAAGAAAAAAGTTATTTACTGCCCGATTGAACTAGGTACTTCCCAAACTACGTAGGTACTTATCTCAAAGTAAAAAAGTGTAAATGAGAATTTATTCATAATTTTAACAAATTTTACAATTTCCCTATGGTTAGTTAGTCCATCTAATATGGAATTATATTCCAATTCAACTAACTTAGCCAACAAAGCTTCAACATGCAGGTAAAAACATATTTTTTAAATTATTTAAAGTCGAATTAAAAGTTTCATACTAATAAGATTACTAACTAATCTCTTGTTTCTTATTTAGAATTAATAATTTCCTACACATACTATGTATAAGAGCGAATTCATTTCTCCCCAACAGAAAATTAATTGTTTCACTTCATCAATAATAGTTCGATTCTGAGCGGCAATGTAACTAGCTGTAATTTAACGAAACCACTTTCAAAATCGACCATTTCAAAATAATTAATATAATAAATAAAATAAATTAAACGCCCAATTTAATTTGTATTTAAACTTTTCTAATATAGTTACTCAAAGAAACGTTTCATCGATTTTATAGTTCTTAAAGAATTAACTCATAAGATGTATGAATATAAAAAAATAGAAATTAGAATGCCATTCGTTATGTTTTATGATTTATGATATATCTATAGATTTAAAAAAATAGTATTTTCTCAGTGAGGAGCGCATAAAATAACAAATTGACACGTGGCCACCAACTTGACTTTACCATACAGTTCTGATTAAGATTGGCCTAGATTTTTATTTTTTGACCCCCTACTCCCACCCGCCACCCCCCCCCCACCCCCTAATTTTAGCGTCAGAAAAAAAAATATTTTCATTACCTATAGGTTTATTTTATAGTAGGTATATTTAATTTTTCTTGTTTTTTTAGTTTGAAAATATTATAATTTGAAATTTAAACCCCCCTCCCCTCGGTAATTTTGAGTCGATATGCACCAAAACTACGTGTGAGATTTGGTTTTGATGTTCCCAATAATTTTTGAGCTAGCTCGTCCACAAAATTTGGTAACAGACATTTTTACAAAACAGTTTACCAATATAATTTTTTCGATATTCATTTATTAACATTTTTGTAACCAAATGCCGTTCACCAATTTTTTATCAAAATATTTCACCGTTTTGAGATATTTCAAAAAAGAAAAAACTTTTTTCATGCACGATTACAATACTTGACCATACCCTATATAAGGTAAAATAAATAAAATGAAAGAAAAAGCGAAGAGAGTGCTTACATCGAGGAAATAGTGTCCGTCCTTCTCTTGATGTTTCACAGATGTTTCAGGAACCGGAATCGGAGTGGGTGCCAGTCTTCCAAGGTTGACTTCAGCATCATCGCGACAGACAGATTTAACTGGTCCAGAAGATGCACGTTTTCTAATAAGTATTTCTTTAAATACTAAACTAGTTTCTGAAATAAGTTGATCGAGCAAAGATTTAGTGATTTGATTCTTAATGGCAAGTTCATCTTCGTCATAATTGACCCAGTCGGACTCCTCTTCATACGATTCGACCATGACTATTTCATCTAATCTATCAACAGATTCCTGCTTTTTACGTGGCCATTTTGCCACCAATCGTTCTCTGTGGCTATCAGGTTCAAATCCTAATAAAACATTCGCCTGTCTCTCAATCATTGAAAGGAGCACTTGTTCAGTTTTTGGAGGAGTCTTTCGTCTTCGTACTTTACCAGCAATAGATTTAGTCCATATAGGGTCTATTACTGGAGGAGAATGCATGCCAAAAGATATTAATCCAAAGGAATCTTTAAATAATTTCACTGTTAGTTCGTATAAAAATAACTTATAGTGTCTTTCACTTTTTCTTCTAAACTTAGCAAACTTCCTGAGTCAATAGTTAAAAAAGAAGAAGGTGGTTGAGCTTGTTCCAAACCAGATTCACCACTTTGAATCCAAATTTGATGTAAATGAGTACCAATTTGTCGTATTATTAAGCAAATGTGTTCTTTAGTATTAGGAATAGCGACAGTTTTTGGCTGACTTGGTTTAGTATATGGCGGTGCAGGTTTATCAGAAATCTCCTCTTGCAATTTTTGAATCTGAAAAAAATAATAGAAATCAATTGGGGTATACATTTATATCAGATAAAAAAGACCCTCTTTAATTTATTTCATGTAAATTAATAATAAAAGAAATTTAAAGATTGACGTATGTGGAGGATTTGGAAATGGATTTTTTTTTTTTTTGCTATCTTTAAAAACTATAGCCATTGCATTTCTAGACAAGATCACAGTTTCTACTACCTCTATTTAGGGCTTCTCAATCAATTTCATTGAGTTGCATGCTATGAGAGCTTTAATGTTATTGACATTCCAAACAATAATATTCTATTGTTTAGAACAGCTCAGATATTAAAATTTAAAAAATATTTATTTTACGACACTCCTAATTTACAACCCCTTCCTTTAATTCAATCGGATTAAAAATTGCCCTCTCCCCTTTTTCCGTTATTTAAAAATTAAAGATTCTTCATAATATTTTTATAGAATTTTGAATTTTCCCACTTAATCATTCCACCTCAAAAAAAAAAAAATTAAATTATAAATTAATAGATTGGTGATTTTGTAGGATTTGATGAGAGGAGTACAATTCTAAGTCAGGATTGACGATCGTATCGTGAAAAAAAAGGAAGAAATTTCAGGCGAAGGTACCCATGGATGCAGGTCTTCAAGTAATGAAGGTTGTATGTGGCAAGGAAGACATAAGACAATAAGATTTAATGAATATAAAAAACCAAAGAATGATCTCTCTTCCTTTAGTGCTAAGGTATTGCAAGGATGCCAAATACAAGTCTAGACCTGGTTCAGACTAGTAGAGTAATTTCTATTATTCTATGAACGGCTTTTTGACTATAGGTAAGAGAATAAGAAATGAATATCGGATTTAGATATTTAAAATTATGAATTCACCGAAACTGCAAACAGCGTACTGAGTCTTGAAAAAGCTTCACTTTTAACTCCAATTCCAGTTGGAATACGGACATGTTACCAGAAGAATGGAGACGTTTTGAGTGAGCTTGAAAAGGCTGAATGTCAAAAAGATTATTGTATCCAGGGTGGCAAGAGAGAGCTAAATTGGAGACCTGGGCCGAATTTGAGTCTAGTAAATTGTAAGAAGTTGTTTGGGTGTAAAATAGCCTCATTTCTATAGAAAGCCAAGTTTCCATGTAGTGGCTTTTGCTAGAGAGTAATTTGGTCATTCCAAGTGAGGTAAGACCTAGAATGAAACCCGACATTGATAATATATCACAAAATACCAACACAAATTGTTTAACATCACATTTGCATAGGTAATATAGGAGAATATATACCTATATTTGATCAGGCTTAAGTGATTAACTCGTTATTATAACTTTTTGAATTAAAATCACATTTTGCAATACGATTAAATATATACTTATTATAATATTATTATTATTTATTAATACATATATATATGTATTTATTTAATTGTAATATAAAATGGAATTTTAATCAAAAAGTTTGAAAATGATAATATATCATTTCTATCCATAACGGCGTTCAATGTGAAATCTCTCCTTTTCTCTGGCAACGATTGGTCAGGAATCACTTCGCGAAAACCAAAAGGAGCCATTCGATCCATATTTTAATCATTTAATAATAAATAGAATCAATATTCAAATTTGTTGATAGATCTAGTGTCGCCTTTTTCAAACTACTCGGCGCAACGCTCGCCGATCCCAGTCTCTATTGAATATTTTTCTGCTCAAACATGTTTGAAAATGTCGAAAACATGGAGAAAATCAAAATCAAAATCGAATCAGTTCTTTTTATGGAAACAGAAACATTTTAAAACTAGATATAACTTCATACAACCTCCCGCATTTTTTTACTTTCACTTAGATCAAGGCCGTATCCGGAAAACAATTTCAGGAGGGTGGGGGCGTAGTTAATTTTCGGGAGGAGGGTTTGCGGAGTATTGATATACTCCCTAGGAGTAGAAGGGACATGGCCTCCATCAGGGCTGAGCCGAATGTGTGGCGAATGTTTGCAAAAGACAGGGGCGGCCAAGTCAGAGGGCAGCAAAACAGCTAGACTGACCCTCTCTCTAGACCCTAGAGTCTAACCGAGTGATTCTCAACCTTTTTAAAGCTCCCGCCCCCTTAAGGCGAGGAAAAATTTTCAGCGCCCCCCCTTTCTGAAAATCCTGTACGGTATGAGGATGTGATATTATAACAAGAAACTATTTAGGTGATAAAATTGAAAATGGATTGATAGATCTAATCGGCTCAAAAATAGAAAACACTATTTCAGATCTAGTAAAGAAATATAAATATTAATCTAAAATCCTCGACTGTACACCAGATGTGAGTCATACGGAACAATTAAGTGTAATTTTGAGGTTCGTTTTATTAAACGAGTTGACGAAAAAAATTGAAATAGTTGAACATTTCATTCAGTTTTGTCCTATTACTGATTCTCCTGGTTTTTTTTTTTAAATAATAATCATTTTTTTTTTTTTTTTTTTTTTTTATTGGAGGGAAATTTTGTTTGGGAGGCCCCCCCCCCCCCCCCCCCCCCCGTTTTTTTTTTTTTGGGGGGTTGTGTTTTATTTATTTTTTTTTTAATGATTTTTTTTTTTCCTAAAAAATTTATATCTTTTTTTCATAAATTAAGAGAGGAGAGGGGGGGGGGTTAACGCCCTAAGGCATCGAATGCCATTGATAAATATAACTTTTCCAAATTAAATTTAAAAATATACATACCTCGATTCTTTTCTTTAAACAACAAATAGTTTCCTAAAATATTAAGAAAACATTAGTAATAGCATTTAGAAAATAGTAATTTATTAATTTAATGTAAATTCTTACCCATTTTGGTGGAGTTTTTTTTTTAATAAAAATCTTTTTTATTTGGACCGATATTTTTTTGTGTCTATATAATTCGATAGCCTATATAGGGGGGCAACGGCTTTCTATTGTTGCATTAGCTTTATTGAATTAGAGTATACATTGCGTTGCTATAGGATCTTCATGGTGTAACTTTTTCTCGCATCAATATCATTAAAAAAAAACCTCCAACTTGAGGTCTAATATTCATGAATAATGTAGTAAATATTGTTATATAGACAATTTTCATATAGCAATAATTTAATTCAAGGTTTTTGCACATTCGTCTCTTTGACTTAAGGGTTTAGGGTTGAGGGTGACGATTTATAATTTTATTTGTTAGGGACTATAGTTTCGAAGTTTTGCCCTTCATCCCAAGTCATTTTTTTTTTTTATAAATATTTTATTTCGAGATTCGTTTGTAAGTTTACGAATAGTGTACTCTATTCGTTGAAACTTGTATACTAAATCAAATTTAAAAATTATAAATATATATAGAATGCTATGAATAATGTCCCGGTTATGACATTTATCAATCTGATCACCCAATCTGGGGGCACGGGGGGCAGTGCCCCAGCCAAGTTCGATTCGAGCAGGAAACAACTCGAGCCATTTTGACGCCTCTATAACTTCGCACTCGAAATCTCTACATGGCTGAATTTTCCCCCCACAATACTGGTTCATAAGCTTAGCTAAATTACCAAATTTCATATTCCTATTGCTTATTCCGATCGGTTAAGGGGGTGGCGGTCAGGAGGCATAACCCCCTGCCTAGCAAGAGGCCCGCCAAAAATATATAATAAATGAAATATAATTATTACATTAACATAATCGTCGGTCCTAAGCCAAAACCACCAAAGTGCAAATTCCTAATTTTGAGAAAACGAGGTTTGAAGTTTCTTTTGGCTTACAAAAATCAGGTTGCATACTTACCTAATCAAACCTGGGACCATTTTTGTTCTTCAATAAGGGCGGATCCAGAAATTTTTTATAGGGGGGGGGGGATATTAAAAGAAATACAAGAATATATCAATATTTTTAATGTATTTTAGTAGGAAATTCAATTAATGAATGTTTATTTACAAGAAATACGCTTACATTCTAAAGAAATATTACACTTAAACCAGGGGCGGTATCACTGTTTCATTTTATGGGATCATGTACCGGATCTCCACCCCCCCCCCCCATCCCCGGGGGAAAATTTTGAAATTTTGGCTTCAAAAGTAGTTTTTAGAGGCGATTTTGACCCCCTGTAAAATTAAAAACAAGCAAAAAGAGCGCATGAAGAAAAGGGAAAATATACAGGTTTACCTACCTATTAAATGTATATATTATAGCATACTTGGACTATAGTTCACTAATTGAGTTCTTCATATTTAACAAATTGGTTGAGACTACTAATGTAAAATAGATATTTTTAAAAATTAAAAAAAAATTTACTTACAGCTTCTTTAGTCCAGGCAAATTACGATTTTAACAGGAAATAATTTCCGGTAAAGATTTTATTGCTGGAATACCTTTATTGGTACTCCAATATTACTACCCTATTTCACATATTTGGTGAATATTTTTCCCCCCCCCAAAAAGAAAAATTTGGTTTTTTCATTTTTCTTGAATAACTCTAAAACGACTTATCAAATCAAAAAGATATTTATTAGATAAATTAAAGCTCTTTAAATTTCGCGTAAAATTCAAAAAATTCCATCTATTTAGGTTCAGTCTACCAGTACTAGCGCTTGTCAAAAAACAGCCCCCGGGATCACTTTTGAATATCCCTAAAACTCGTACTTTTTTCGATTTTTCCCCATTTTGACCATGAAGGAGCACGTTTCCAACAAAGACGACGCTATACATTTTTAAACTAGATTAAATTTGGTACAATTTAAACAAAGTTTCATCTTAATTGGATAATGGTAACATGAGGTTGAAGTTTTGAAAAAATGCAATTTTTTGCAAATAATCGCAGTTTTTCCTTCATAAAATTACTCATCCTAGAAACTTGATTCCTATCTCATTGTATAGAAAATTTTATTTACTTGAACTTTTACTTGGACCACTTTTTTGATAAAACTCTTAGATTTATAGATATTCTACATTTTCCGGACAGGATATGATCCGAATCCTCAAAAGCAATTGAAAATGCTGGATATCAATAAATCCAAGAATTTTATCAAAAAAGTGGTCCAAGTAAACGTTCAACTCAACAAAATTTTCTAGACAATGAGATAGGAATCAAGTTTCTAGGATGATAGACATTTTATGAAGGAAAAATTGCATTTTTTCAAAACTTCAACCTCATGTTTCTAATATCCAATTAAGATGAAACTGGATTTAAATTGTAGCAAATTTAATCTAGTTTAAAAATGTATAGAATCGTCTTTGTCGAAAACGTGCTCCTTCATAGTCAAAATGGGGAAAAATCGAAAAAAAGTACGAGTTTTAGGGATATTCAAAAGTGATTCCGGGGGCTGTTTTTTGACAAGTGCTAGTACCGGTTCTACTGAACCTAAATAGATGAAATTTTTATAATTTTACGCATAATTTAAAGAGCTTTAATTTATCTAATAAAGATCTTTTTTGATTTGATAAGCCGTTTTTGAGTTATTCAAGAAAAATTGAAAAAAGTTCGAAATTTTCGCATTTTGAGGCGCGTAGAAAAATTTCCACAACAGAGATACAACACAGATTTAGGGGAAAAATTTAGGGTAGTAATATCGGAGTACCAATAAAAGGTATTCACCAATAAAATCTTTACCGGGAATCTGATTTACATAGCTATAGGGATGAACAACGATCTTCAATTGATTTAAAAGAAAATTTCTTACATTCTTTGATATTAAATTTATAACTCTGAAAGTTATAATAATCAAGTACCTGGAGGCACCGAGCGATGCTCGGTAACTTCTTCCTTCAGTTAAAACCTTTATTTTAATATTATTTTTAATTTAAAATTCTGATAAAAAGGTCGATTTTTATTTGAGAGCCGTTTTCAAATTAAAAAAAATACAAATATATATAGTATTCGCCCACTATACCCCCCCCCCCACCCCGCTTGACCCCACCCCCGAAACCTCGCCCTACCCCCGGATCCCCCACCACTGCACCCCACCTCCTGCACCTGTTTTGATTCAACCATATGATTCATTTTTATTCATCCAATTGTTAATAAATAAAACCTATCAAAATGTGTTGTTTTTTCAGAAAATTGAGACCTGCTTATGCGAAATATATTTTTAAATAAATTCTTGATTATTTTTTATTCTATTAAATAAATAAAGTTCTTTATAAAAACAATTATAAAACGTTTATTAATATTTCTAACGTTTAGGTTGAACAAAATATGTTAAAGACCACAATCACAATACTTCTTCAAGGCCACATTGTCTGCCTGAGCACAAAATGAAAAGGGAAACCTTTTTTTAAAACCCTAAGAATGGGATTTGTCTACCTGAGAATAATTAATTTGATTACGAAAAAAACCCATCAAAAACAATTTTGTCGAAGATGAGACCGTGACACATCGAATTGTCACCCCCAAAACCCCCCTAACCCGTGAATTTCATCAAAATCGGTAGAGTCGTTTTCAAAATATAACCAAGAAAGCCTTCATATGGTCTGGCACAAAAATCTTCTTGCCAAATTGACCTCCGTCGGCCTTGCACCGAAACTCTGTAAGTTGCTCGAAAGTTTTCTTTCAGACCGTAGTATTAAGGTTGTCATCGATGGAATATCATCTTCCCCCTTCCACACCAACGCTGGAGTTCCTCAGGGATCGGTTATCTCCCCTACGCTTTTTCTTATCTATATCAACGACCTTCTAAACTTGCCCTCCAATCCGGTACATTGTTACGCAGATGACAGCACCCTACATAACGCCCCTGCATCGCATAAAAACCGTGCAGACATTGCCTCTTCAATTAATTTAGACTTATGCAAACTTAAAAACTGGGGATCCCAAAACTTAGTTAACTTCAATGCAGGGAAAACTCAGTGTTGCCTTATTTCTAGGCGCGTCGACAGAAACCTCCCAAACATATCATTCGACTCAAACTCACTAGAATTCAGGGATAAAATTTCAATGCTAGGCGTAACTCTAGGGTCTGACCTTTCATGGAATGACCATATCTCAACCACTGCTAAAGCTGCAGCGCGCAAGCTTGGTCTCCTATTTAGGTCTAGACGCTGTTATACTCCCAGTCAACTTCTTATGCTGTATAAGGCTCAAATTCGTCCCTGTCTCGAATATGGCTCTCATCTGTGGAGGGGTGCCTCCAAGCATTCTCTTGCCACACTGGATGCAATTCAGAAGCGAGCAATTAAACTAATAGGAGAACCGGCTCTAACCAACTCACTCGACTCCCTGGCTCACCGAAGAACCGTTTCTGCCCTTTCCCTGTACTACAGATACTATCACGGTGTCTGTTCAGTCGAGCTGAAATCAATTATCCCCCCTAATGCCCTCTTTACGCGAAACACGCGGTTTTCTAACGCTCAGCACCCCTTCGCTGTCAAATTGGATAAAATTCGAACAAGCGCTTTCGCCAACTCTTTTATCCCTTTGACCTCCAGAGACTGGAACTCGCTCCCTGCCACCATCTTTCCCGCGACTTATAACCTTCAGCTATTTAAGACCCGTATCCACAGATACCTTCGACCCCCGCCCAACCCATAAAATTCTTTCTTCTTCTTTTCACGATGGAGGGGCCAACCCAGGCCTTTAGGGGTTGCACCTTTTTTGGTGTAACTCCTTCTCTCATCATTATCATAAAAAAAAAAAAAAAAAGATAATAATATATAAACAAACAAATATTTATACAAATAAATATACAATTTTTGCTCGTTTAATAAGAGTAGATAAATTACGTTTAACGTGATGATACTATATTTAATACAAGCTTAAAATGTATCTAGTTGTTCTTATTTTATACTACAAACAATTTAGTTGGATATTAAACTTGCCAAGTTATAAATTTAATATCAAAGAAAGTAACAAATTTTCTTTTAAATCACTTGAAGATCGTTGTTCATCCCTATAGTTATGATTTAAGCAACTCTTTTGTCGGCGAAGCCGTTGGAACCGAACTTGGCCCCTTTTTCATATTTACGTTTTTGGTCAGATATCATTAATTTTTGAAAAGTTTTATCCTTTACTTTATCTAAATAATTTCCTACCCATTTAAACATTTATATTAATAATAATTAAATATTTCTCATAAAATATCTGTTAAAAAACCCGGTCGGTTTTTCATAAATTTCACCCCTTCATTTCGGAGCCCGAAGAAGGTAAAGTTTCGGTTTTTAAATTTCCTCCTTTATTAATGTTCCAAGCTTTACCAGTATATTAAATTTCAGAATTCTAGCTTGATTGTATTTTCACTATATGTTAATTAAGCCTATAATCAATTTCACCCCTTCATTTTAGGTCCTGAAAAAGGGAAAGTTTCACTTTTTTGATTTTTCCCTTTTATTGTAGCCCAAACTCTACCAGTATGCCTAATTTCAGCATTCTAGGATCTGTGAAGGTACTCTAGGTTTTTGATATGTCAGTCAGTCAGTGGGTGTTAAAAATGGCACTTTTAAAACTTAATAACTCAAAAACTAAGAGTATATTAAATTTATTCATGAAATTTTCGATTCTAGGTGTTTAGTGGGTCTTATTAGGCATGCAAAATTTCAAGTGTCAAGTCTAATAGTTTTTGACTTAGGGGGGGGGGGGGGGTTGTCGAAAGTAGCTTGAAATGGTTCGTGTACATATATATAGATTTAGAACAAAATAAATACTAGTAGCCCAGTATAGGGGTGTTTCAGCTTACATTAATTGCGGGAAAATATTTTTTTCTAGGATCGCTTGGTATGGTGTGGGTATGCCAAATCTAAGTTTGCGACCTCGAAAGTGTGGGGGACAACTTTTGGTGGCCGAAAAACCCCGAAATTTTCGGACTTTTTCCAGTTTTTCGCTTATAACTCGAAAACAGTTCATATTTTGTAAATAACCGTCCTATAGTAAATTAAAGAGGACAAAATTTCGCGTCGATTAAAAAAAAATAGAAAATTGATCCAGTAGTTCGATTTTTTTATGGGGATTCAAAAAACAGCCCCCGGGATCACTTTTGAATATCCCTAAAACTCGCACTTTTTTCGATTTTTTCCTATTTTGACCATGAAGGAGCACGTTTTTGACAAAGACGACGAAAATTTTTATTAAATTTTTTACAATTGAAACATAGTTTATCTTAATTAGATAATGGTTACTCGTGCCGCAATGAGGTTGATGTTTTAAAAAAATGCAATTTTTTGCAAAAAATCGCAGTTTTTCCTTCATAAAATGAAAACCACTCATCCTAGAAACTTGATTCTATTAGGAAATTTTGTTGACTTGAACGTTTACTTGGACCACTTTTTTGATAAAACTCTTAGATTTATAGATATCCTGCATTTTCCGGACAGGATATGATTCGAATCCTCAAAAGCGTCAGAGTGGTCTTTGTCGAAAACGTGCTCCTTCATGGTCAAAATGGGAAAAAATCGAAAAAAGTGCGAGTTTTTGGGATAGGTATTCAAAAGTGATCCGGGGGCTGTTTTTTGGATCCCCATAAAAAATCGAACTACTGGACCAATTTTCTATTTTTTTTAATCGACGCGAAATTGTGTCCTCTTTAATTTACTATAGGACGGTTATTTACAAAATATGGACCGTTTTCGAGTTATAAGTGAAAAACTGGAAAAAGTCCGAAAATTTCGAGGTTTTTCGGCCACCAAAAGTTGTCCCCCACACTTTCGAGGTCGCGAACTTAGATTTGGCATACCCACACCATACCAAGCGATCCTAGAAAAAAAATCTTTTCCCGCAATTAATGTAAGCTGAACCACTTTTTGGATCCTCTATTTACTGGGCTACAGGCAAATTAGACCGAAAAAAGGCCGCGCTGGCTAATAAATATGCACAAGGTGGAAATAATTTTAATCGACGTTAGGCATCCCAAATAAGAGTTATATGAGTTTGCGACGGTTTCTGGCTGGTGCTAAATTTTTGAGGGCCTAAAACCCACGAAAATTTTGGACTTTTTTCAGATTTTTGCTTATAACTCGAAAACCATGCGATCTACCGAAAATTTCACTCTTACCAAAATGAAAGACCATAACGTTAAAGAATAAATAAAATAGAACGAATAAAGTTAAAATCGGTTCAGCCGTTTAGCCACAATTGATCGTCAAATATAGGCAATTTTGGCGGAAAAGTTAATTATGCTTATTAGGTGGTCACAAGAAACCACACTTCGAATTTTTGCGTGCTGACGCCCCATAATAGTTGCCAATTGGCTAAAAAATTAGATTGGCAAAGTTTCATCTTAATTGAACAACGGTAACCCGTGCCGCAATGAAGTTGAAGTTTTTGAAAAACTGCAAAAAAATTGCAGTTTTTCATTCATAAAATGAAAACCACTCATCCTAGAAACTTGATTCTTGTCTCATTTTCTAGGAAATTTTGTTGGCTTGAAGTTTTACTTGAGCCACTTTTTTGTTAAAACTTTTAGATTTGAAGATATCCAGCATTTTCCAAGACATGACATGATCCGACCTCATTGCGGCACGGGATACCGTAGTCCAATTAAGATGAAACTTTGCCAATCTCATTTTTTAGCCAATTGGCAACTATTAGGTGGTCAGCACCAAAATTCGAAGAGTGGTTTCTTGTGACCACCTAATAAGCATAATCCACTTTTCCGCTAAGTTGGTAAAAATTGCCTATCTTTGAAGATCAATTGTGGCAAAACGGCTGAATTGATTTTAACTTTTAAGTTCATATCCGGTGTGAAATTTTATGCTCTTTCATTTTGGTAAGAATGAAATTTTCTGTCAGACGCATGGTTTTCGATTTATAAACGAAAATCTGAAAAAAGTCCAAAATTTCCGTGGTTTTTAGGCCCTCAAAAATTATAAATGAACTAAAATTCATATCGCTCTGTGATTGGTGCTCAGACGATACGTCTGCCTCCTGGCTGCAAATGTGGCAAGTACTGGTGGCAAATTTTGTCTCTACGAAATTTGAATATGACCGGGGCGGGGCGATTTGGAAGTCTCGCTATGGGGGGGGGGCGGGGGGGCGATCGCGTGTTTTTTTATTATTTTTTTTCGAAATATCTCAAAAACGCTGAAACTATTTTGATTAAATAAAAAATGAGCAAAGCCATGGAATTTCGGTCTACAAAAAAGCCCTAATAAGTGAACATCGAAAAAATTATATTTTTCGAGATAATACTTATTTTGTCAACATGTCTGTTAGTCTGGTTGTTATTCTGTCTGTTAATCTGTTAGTTATACGTCCGTTACCAAATTTTTGTGGACGATCTTCTGTGGTTAATTCTGGGTATTCTGATTTTCTTTTTAACCAAAAGGTATCCAAATTGACAGACTTGAATTCTAAGTGCAACATTCCATCGGCAGATAATTCCAGCAGATTTTCTTTTAGGTTGGTTCCCAAACTTGCCTCATCTATAGCTGCATTTAAAAACGGATTTATGATCCACCTTTGCCCAGTGTTCTCTGATAGTTCTTGCACCGAGAAATAATGACACAATTCTTCTTTCAAATTCTGCAAGACAATTTCCATACCAGGTATATATATGCTTTGATGTTTATCTCAGACCCCACTTCTCCAATAAAAGACTGAGTCGACGAAAACGAATCGAAGAAAAATATGTCTGTTATAGGTACTTAATTGTGTATTTAGCCGATACCTAATTATAAAAATTAATAAAAATGTTGTACGGATTTGATATTTGTAACATAATAAAATACAGGTTACAAACAGCGGGGGGTAGGGGGTCGCGTCATGAAAAAGGTTTAGAAACAATGATCTCCCGAGTGAAAATCGAACATTTTTTTGGTTAGACCGAAACAAGAATCAAAAAGGAAAATATTGAAAAAATAAACTGATGTGGTGATCCGCATGACTTTGCCATACACCTGCCCCTGTCTTATATTTAATATTTAATCATTTATTAGGGATTTTTTGTAGAGCAAAACGCCATGGTTTCGATTTTTTTTTTTTTTTTTTTTTTTTTGTGATACAAGGAAACATTTTTTTGGCCAAATTCGGTTTTATTTTTCAACATGCATTCCTTTTAAGTCGATCCAGAAAGTCCAAAGTTTTTCTAACTTTTTTATCCCGTCCGAACAGTAATCTTTCTGAAGCTCTCCAAAATAGGCCTCAGTTTCAGCTATGACTTCCTCATTTGAGTGAAATCGGTTACCGGTGAGCCGTCTCTTCAGGTTTGGAAACAGGTAAAAGTCGCTGGCGCCTCTAGCTGAGGAACTAGATCAAATCCGATTTCGTGCAATTCCGCTTGCGCAACTAACGGCAGCCGCATTGTCGTGATGATAGAGGATTTTTTTTCTTCTTCAAATGCGGCCGTTTTTCTGTGAATTCAATTTTCAAACGATCCAATAATGATGAATAATATGCGCCAGTTATGGTTTTACTTTTTTCAAGATAGTCGATGAATATTATTCCACGCTCATCCTGAAATACGGTGGCCATATCCTTTCTTGTCCGTTGCTGAGTTTTTGGACGCTTCGGAGCACTTTCACCCAGAGAAACCCATTGTCTTGACTCTGGTGTGTAGAAATGGATCCATGTTTTATCCATGGTTATGAATCGGTGCAAAAATTTCAGCAGAGCTTCATCATACCCAAAATATCATGTATGACAATAACGTATGCTCTATGAATGGCTCTTAAGGAGGCTAAGAGTTTGAATTCGACTTACTAGAGAGCGCTGTTTCCAGATACGAAAGCCTTCCTCTCTATATACTCTATGCTAAAACTTCGAAATTTTCGGAGTTTTTCCAGTTTCCCGCTTATAACTCAAAACCAGTTCATATTTTGCAAATAACCGTCCTATAGTAAATTAAAGAGGCCAAAATTTCGCGTCGATTAAAAAAAATATCCAAAATTGGTCCAGTAGTTCGATTTTTAATGGGGATCCAAAAAACAGACCTGGGATCACTTTTGAATATCCCAAAAACTATCACTTTTTTCGATTTTTCCCATTTTGACCATGAAGGAGCACATTTTCGATAAATACCACTCTATACATGTTTAAACTAGATTAAATTTGCTGCAATTGAAACAAAGTTTCATCTTAATTTTCGAATTATATGCAAGAAACTGGAAAAAGTCCAAAAATTTCGTGGTTTCGTGCCACCAAAAGTTGTCCACACACTTTCGAAGTCGCAAACTTAGATTTGGCATACCCACACCATACCAAACGATGGAATATTTTCTTTTATCAAATAATTTTTATTAGAATATTTGCATTTTAAAGGGTAGTTTATTTGAAGTCCAATTTGAAAAAACGCTAATAACTCCTTTGAAATAATTTTTAAAAATATGAAATTAATAGATATTATAAAACAATTAATTATTAATAATTTAATTCAATTTTGAACGAAATCGATTCAGTACTTTTTGAGAAAATGGTCAAAAACCATCTGAAACCGTCTAAAAAACGATGTTTTTTGAAAGCACGAGATGCCTTTGAAAAAAGTTTAAAAAGTCATATGAAACGAAACATTGACTTGTGACATGGAGGTGAATTTTAAAATGTTTCTAAAACGGCCTTTCATAGACGGTTTTCGGGGTTTTTGACCATTTTCTCAAAAAGTACTGAATCGATTTCGTTCAAAATTGAATTAAATTATTAATAATTAATTGTTTTATAATATCTATTAATTTCATATTTTTAAAAATTATTTCAAAGGAGTTATTAGCGTTTTTTCAAATTAGACTTCAAATAAACTACCCTTTAAAATGCAAATATTTCTAATAATAATTATTTGCTATAAAAGATAAAAGAAAATAACACACAGATATGAAATTTCAATAGATTTAAATAAATATGTAATGAGAAAAAAATAAAACTTTTTGCCATTTCTAGTTGATTCGCTCCCGGAGAGAAGAAATTGAATCTTTTCATACAATTTCTTTTAAACTACAAAATTCTTAATCAAAATGCTATTTTCTTATATTAGAAAGGTACTGTGAACCTCCAGATAGATGAAATCGATAAAATAAGATCATATTTCTTTCTCATTTATAATTCTTTTGGTCTGTTATATCGAGAGGCTGGGTCGCAAGCCCTTGCCCGGCATGAGCGGAGGCATTTGTTATGGATTCAACAAGTCCATTCAGTCCACAGTATTGATATATCTTTTAACATTATAATTTAATATATTTAAATGTACGATTATATAATATAATAAATAAATAAATAAAATAATTTAATAAAAAATATATATTATATAGAAAAAAGCCTTGGGCTGGCAACCACGGACCCAAGACTCAGAGGGCAGAGCAAAGCTATATTATCGTATTATTAGTTTTAAATAAATAATTTTAGTATTAAATAATATAAAAAGCGTTAATATAAATTATATATTATATATTATAATATATATATATATATATATATATATTTTTTTTAATGCAATCGAATGCAAGAAGGGGTGCACCAGTAAAGATGCAGCCCCTATGGATCTCGAAAGACCCTTGCATTACCGAAGAGAAGGGAAAGTTGATTAAGTGAGAGGGTGTAGACGTAGGTGTTTATGCACTCGGGTTTTGAAGGTTTGAAGATTATAAGTGCTGGGAAAGATGGAGGCTGGGAGAGAGTTCCAGTTCCTTGAAGTCATGGGGATATACGTATTGGCGAATGAAGTGGTCCGGCACTTTTCTAATTTGACCGCGAAAGAGTGTTGGGAGTCGGCAAAACGCGTGCTACGTGCAAAGCATGCTTTGGGGGGAATTATTGATTTTATCTCATCAGAGCACCTGCCGTGATAGTATCTATAGAAAAGGGAAAGGGCAGAGACATTTCTTCGATGAGCTAGCGAGTCGAGGGAGTCGGTGAGGGTAGAATCGTCAATTAGCCTGACGGCTCGTTTCTGAATTGCATCCAGGGTAGCAAGAGAATATTTAGAGGCTCCTCTCCATAGATGAGAGCCGTATTCGAGACAGGGGCGGATTTGGGCCTTGTAGATGGTGAGAAGATGTGGGGGCTTGTAAAATCGCTTGGACCTGAATAAGTAGCCAATCTTCCTTGCTGCAGATTTCGCCACAGAGGAGATGTGTTCATTCCAAGACAGGTCAGATGCGACAGAGACGCCCAACATGGATAGGCTGTCACACATTTTCAGGGTATTCGAATCGAAGTGAATATCAGGGAAATTTTTATTTTCGCGCCTAGAAATTAGACAACATTGAGTCTTGTTTGAATTAAAGTTAACTAAATTTTGAGAGCCCCATTTATTCAGTTTGTCTAGGTCGAGAGTAATTGAGGAGGCAACATTGATTCGATTATTCGGGAGTGAGGGTTTGCCGTGTAGAGTGCTATCGTCGGCGTAACAATGAGTGGGGTATTGCCGTTTGATCAATAAGGTCGTTTATATAAATAAGGAAGAGTGTGGAGGAGATTACAGAGCCTTGGGGAACACCAGAGTTTGTGGAGAACGATCATATAGCATCAGAACGATACAGAAAAATTTTATCGGTTTGACGTCAGATAAGTGTGCCAAAACGATACTGGGAAATAGTGCTGGTCTGATATAATAAGAATGTGACGTAACGAGACTTGAAAACAGGATCAGTTTGATATCAGAAAATTGTGTCAGAACGATACTGGCAAACAGTGTCTATTGGGTAACCGATTATTGTCTCGGGCGAACATAGAATCTGATGTCGGCATGATCTGATCATTTTGTTGTCCTAACGATACTTGAAAACAGGATCAGTTTGACATCAGAAAATTGTGTCAGAACGACACTGGAAAACAGTGTCTATTCGATAACCGATTATTGTCTCCGACGAACATAGAATCTGATGTCGGCATGATCTGATCATTTTGTATACCCGACAGATACTGCTTTCGGATATCAATCCGGTATTGGATGATGGCCGGAATGATCTCCGACCGTTCCAAAATTTCCACCTGGGCAATGATTTCAACCAATGTGAAATTGCTTGTTGAGTCACTCCTAATGTATGTGCAAGTTCTTCTAGCGTTTGGCACGAATCTTAGTCTGATAATGCTTTCAATTCCGCGTCTTCGTACACTTTCGGCCTTCCGGGACGTTCTTTATCTTCGATGTCGAATTCACCCTTCTTAAACTTTTGAAACCACTCACGGCAACCTCTCTCACTTAAAGCAGCCTCACCATATGCTTCTCCAAGCAATCGATGCGCCTCAGCTGCAGATTTTTTCAAATTTGAAGAAGTAAATCAAAAGCTCCCGCAAATGACGCTTATTCGGCTCAAAACTCGACATTTTCGCACACAAAAAAATATAATATACTGATGAAAATTCACTAAGATTTCAAGGTTATTTTGTTAACAAATATACAACCTTACGATAATTAAGTTTTAATTCTGACAATTTTAATCATAACTTACTGGTGGGACCAGCTTTGTCAAACGGCGGAAACTTATTTGTACACCTATTAGATGATAATGTGGAATCCACCAAGAAATAAACTGCAACGGATCGTTGCTAAACTTTATCCAAATTCATTTGAAATATTAATATGTTTATTCCTTTATTATTAATCAGATATCACTTGCTATTTGCAGTTCATGTTGACTTTAATTCAAAAATAGTGATCGATTCTCATTTAACAGTCGAGGAATAACCATTCTACATTAGATTTTTGACGCTTCGATTATTATTGGTAACCATTGCTGAAGACATGGAGGAATCGACTTAAAATCAAAAATAACGATCGATTCTTATCTAATACTAGAGGAATAACCTTATTGCATTCCATTTTTGATGTTTTGACTATTAATGGCAACCTCTACTGAAAACGTGGAAGAATCGACTTGAGTTGTTTGCCAAAAAAGAATTTAGTCTTTTTGATTTTAAGTCGATTCTTCCACGTTTTCAGTAGAGGTTGCCATTAATAGTCAAAACATCAAAAATGGAATGCAATAAGGTTATTCCTCTAGTATTAGATAAGAATTGATCGTTATTTTTGATTTTAAGCCGATTCCTCCATGTCTTCAGCAATGGTTACCAATAATAATCGAAGCGTCAAAAATCCAATGTAGAATGGTTATTCCTCGACTATTAAATGAGAATCGATCATTATTTTTGAATTAAAGTCAACATGAACTGCAAATTGCAAGTGATATCTGATTAATAATAAAGGAATAAACATATTATTTTTTATTGTTAAAGGATAAATAATTAATATATCCAGTACACACCAAGCCAGCAAAACATATTAATATTTCAAATGAATTTGGATAAAGTTTAGCAACGATCCGTTGCAGTTTATTTTTTTTTATTTTTACATTTATTTTTAATATAAGGTCATCCGCACTTGTATAGGAGCTATGTCGTCTACACCAACCAACTCTCTACTCATTGAAGCCCATGAAATGCCTCTCAATATTAGAAGGAGTTTTTGACTCAGAAATTTTTAATCAGAAAAATCATAAACAGCGACACGCAAATATTGAACTCAATATCCGAACTGGAAAAATTTCCTTTCCATCCCACAGCCTATAACCCACAATCTGCAAAACCTTCTTATAATCAATCAATATAATAAGTTGGAAAATATAGTACACAAATTACACGTCAGTCCAAAGCCTCTTATATATCACTTCCCATACAACATTAAACACTCTAACGTCCCTATCTACATTCCCCCATGGACAAAAGAAGAAGCTTATATCAATATAAAATTTAGTTCGCTTCTCAGAGATGAATTTTTTGATTATGAGCTGATTTTTACAGACGGCTCTAAAATGGACGAAAATGTAGGTTGTGCCTTCTACCATGTAACCAATAACTACTATGAAAAATTTAAAATATCTAAGGATTGTTCCATATTTAGCGCAGAAGCGATCGCTATCCTAAGGGCTTTGGTTTATATAGACTCATTAGATCAATCTAAAAAAATTTTAATTGTATCAGATTCTCAAAGCGTTTTAAAATCAATCAAAAACTTTTATAAAACTAAGTCAGAGAACTATCTTATTTATAAAATTTGTGAGTGTATGTGTAAAATAAATAATACTGTTGAATTCCTATGGTGTCCCTCTCATGTGGGCATCCAATACAACGAATTTGTTGACTCCTTAGCAAAACAGGCTATTACGGATGGAGCTCCATTGAACATGGGCCTCACCTACGTAGATGCAATTAATAGTATTAAGAAAAAATCTATTGATTTGTGGCAAAAATTTTGGGACTCCTCTTCAGAATCGAGAGGTTTCTATTTGCACTCTATTATGCCCAGAATTGGATGTAAATCATGGTTTCATGACTGTCGGTTATATAGGAGGTTAATAGTTCTAATAATACGATTGAGAATGGGTCACGCGGCTACCCCCAGAAGACTTTTTCAATTTAACTTAAGAGACACTCCTTTTTGTGAATGTGATGGCATCCAAATGGGTGATGTCAACCACATTTTTCTGGGGTGCTCAAATAATTTTAGAGCGATTGACTCATTTTATAATAGATCTTCCCAAAAAATACCATTACCTACATCAATGCAATTAATTCTTGCGTATTTCAATCCCGACTGTCATGAGTCCGAGATACAAGAGGCAATAATAAAACTATTAATTGCATCCAAACTATATATTTAAATTTAAAAATTTTTTTTTTTTTTTTTTTTTTTTAAATGTTGATATATAATTATAATTGTACATATGTATATATAAAAATGTAAATAATGTATCTTTAAAAAAAAAAAAAAACAAAAAACAAAAACAAAAGGAACTGGCCAAATGGATTCATTTCCGAGGTCATTAAATAAAAAAAAAAAAAAAAAAAAAAAAATACATTTATTTTTCAAAATTGTAACATTGTAAATATATTTAGTTGGTTCATGTCCATTTTAATAAATAAATAAAAGATTCACGGGATTTTGGACAATTTTTTTATTAATGTTAAATTTCAATTTTCTTACGACGTTTCGTTCTTTTCAGGACTTTTTCAAGTACTCAATTACTTAAAACATTAATCGTTGATAACATTATATCAGAAAGTTTGCAGTTCAAAATGTTTAAATCTAATCAAAATGGTTCAAAATATGACAAAATTGTGATTATTTTTTTGTCGGAAAATTTTTGATATATTTTTTTCACATTTAAAATTGAAAATTTATTGACAGCCCTGATCTAATTTATCAACAGATTTTATAAAGACAATGTGTATAAACAAAACAATTATTCTATTTTCTAGTTATTAATCACCTAATTTGATATGATCTAGCAATATTATGCATAATATAAATAAAACCGGATTAATAGAAAAATTGTGGATTAAACTAAAATAGTGAACATATTGACCAAGGCCAGGGTTGCTGGGGAGGGCGTCATTGAAGGACAAGAACGCCTTCCGTGGGGTATAAATGGAGTCTCGGGGTTTCTAAGCGTCAGTCATTAACTGCATTCACTGCCTTACCTAACGACCTAACTACCTTATCAAACATGAAATACTTGGTGAGTAGTCTC
>JAKCPI010016628.1:0-10300 GCA_023213315.1 Euborellia annulipes | reverse complement strand
ACTTGCTTATATTTCTTTTTTGTTTGCTAGGAGAGGTTCATGTCTGGGTGTTGTAAGCATTGTATCCCGTCTTAAGACTAGATATTCTGTCTTATCTTCATTAATTTGTAAACCTATTTTTACTGGCCTGATCTTCCAATCTTCCTACCAGGCACGCTAGCTCACTTGAAGATCCTGCAACGTATGTTTACGAGAAAGTTAAATATTTTTGGAGCTCTAATAATTTAATAAGATATTAAAATTGGGACTTTTAACTAGTCACTGGCCCACCAACAAAAAAACATATCCCTAGTCTTATATTAAATATATAATATAACTTTAATATTATTTACTTTTAATCAATTCGATTCGACAAGAAAAGTGGATGTTTTTTATAATTTAGTAAAAATATGTAAATTAATACTGTATAAAACCGACCCCTATTTAATAACACATATTTTTTTTTAAATTAAGTTGCATGCTGGGTATGTGGAGATTGGGTTGGGAAGAATAAAACCGGCGTTGTCGAACACTTTTACACTTTTATTCAAGCAGACGTTTTGTGCAACCATAACGGTTGCCATCCTCACTGCCAATGAAAGTTTTTCAAAAGTGTCCCTGTCATATATAATAAGGTTGTATGGTATATTACTTGCCGAGCGCTCCATGCTGATGCTTCCTATACCATACAACCATGGGCGTCCGCAGGGGGGCAACCAGGCACTTGCCCCCCCCCCCTGCAAAAAAAAATTCTGCGGACGCCCTTGCATACAACCTTATTATATATGACTGGGACACTTTTGAAAAACTTCATTGACACTGAGGATGGCAACCGTTATGGTTACCGAAACGTCTGCTTAAATAAAAGTGTAAAAGTGTTCGACAACGCTGGTTTTATTCTTCCCCAACTCCAACCAACACATATTTTTTTTTTAATTTGTCCAATGTCTTTTTTGGCATCTGAGGCCATTTCGACCAACACAAAATTAATAATAATAAATTGAAGTAATTGAAATAAAACAAGACTTCTATCGGCCCGAATTATTTATTTTTCCTCTGTCTACGTTTCGGGGACTAAACGTCACCCATCTTCAGGACAAAGGTGTTAAAAAATTCTTAGCTCTGCCTCCTTCAGTTGTTAGGTAAGTTAGAATGTTAGTATATTTTATACTATACAAATTCCTCTGCGTGTACATATCCTAGCCACCATCAGAGTGATGGTGCTAAGAATTTTTTAACACCTTTGTCCTGAAGATGGGTGACGATTAGTCCCCGAAACGTCGACAGAGGAAAAATAAATAATTCGGACCGATAGAAGTCTTGTTTTATTTCGTCTTCAATCTGTATTACGGCCTTCCTCCACATTGTCTTTAATAATAATAAAGTTATGATACGTAGGTATTCGTACTTGTAATACCCAGCTCTTGAGAAATCATATCCCAAGCCTCCGCCTCCCAGTGGCGGCTCGTGACCGAGACAACTGGGTAGGCGACAAATATATTTACTTACGAAAAAATAGAAAAAAAGAAAGAAAAAGGCGTATTTATTTATTTTTGTAAATTAAATCTATTCGCCTATCTTTTAATTTAGAAAATAATCTCAATAATTTGATCTGTGAAGTTATCTTGTTTCGAAATTTGAACTAATAAATCTTCATGAGAAATTGCGCTCTACGGTAACACTTGTCATCGGCTTGGCATAGGCTACTTAGTTCATCGCCTAACCGTTCGACTTAGAGCGCTGGCTATCACTGCTGTGCGCATGCGCGACTGTCTAGAAATGTGGGCAGCGGAGTGTGGAGTACAGGCAGTGAATAGGCAAAGAAAAATATCGCCTTTACTTTATAAATACGAGGTTCTGAAGTGTTTCAAATTTTTTTTTGCAAAATCATATATATTAATTAATAAATATAGTAATTATTTTATGAAACTAAATATTTTTAAACTTAATAAATATAATAAAATTGATAAATATTTTTCATCTGTATATTTATAGGGTAGGCGTCGCCTACCTTGCCTACCCTAGCGAGCCGCCACTGCCGCCTCCTTCACCACCTTTTTATATAAATAATGTGATAATTCACAAAAATATATACTTTCGTTCTCTCTCGATCAGTTTTTATATTTCTTCACCCATCTTGGGAAAAGAAATAACGCCAGAACGCGCTTTACGTTTGTAAATTTGTACAACACGAAAAGCTGACGCCGCGTTTCAAAAAGTAAGCCGAGTGTGTGTGGCACGGTTAATACAATCTTGCCTCATACAACCGTATCGCCCTAACGCTGCGTTACAGAAACGCGTTATAACGCGTTCTGTGTGCCGAAGGCTTTATTGTTTATTTTTATCTGGTCTATTCTCTAAAAACAAGCGTTAAAATTTAACATCATAAATTATGTTAAAAAGTAAAGTAATCAGCGTTAAAAAATGCTATTCTCTAAACCAAGTTTTAACAGCGACGTTAACAATTTATTTTTTACTAAACAAAGTTTTAAAAATGCCTACGGGCTTGGAGTAGTTGGTAGCGTGCCTACCTTCTATACGGAACATTGCGGGTTCGGACCCCAGGCAGTTGGATGATTTTATTTAAGCCATTTGGATATCAAATGGCTTAAATAGAAATGCCTGGAACCCCAATAGATATATTAAATAATAACGGTTATCGTCAAAGTCCTAAATGGCCTATGTTGCCAAAAAGTGTGTATGTGTGTGTGAATGTGAGTGTGAAAGGGAAAAAAGTGTGAGTGTTTAAAAAAAAAAAAAGTTTTAAAACTTTATCTCAAAACTGTCAAAATCAATAACCTTACTTTTTAGGTTAAGTCGCCATTTTGATGTATTAAATACGGCGTTAAAATTCAATGACACTCCCTGGACATGACATTTTAACACTATTGACTAAATGTTAACGCTCCGGCGTTAAAGTTCTTGCTTACAGAATAGCAATTTGAGGCAAGGAGGTGTTAAAATGTTTACAGATGTTAAAAGTTTTTGCTTAGAGAATAAACTATATATATATATATATATTTTTTTATATATATATATATATATATATATATATATATATATATTATGATTTTAAACAATACTGTATATTGAGTGTTAGTTTTTCTATTTCATTATATCCAGGCACATTTTATTAAAATTATTTCTTTTTTTTTTAGGTATTGTCAAATTAGTCCTTGCCGGTCGAATGGGCGAGGCAATTGAAACAACCGGTCGACTTTATCCCGGCCTCCTAGAGCGGAATCAAAATTTATTATTTTTGCTCAAATGTCGACAATTTGTCGAAATGATTAACGGCTCTGACACAGAGGTATCTATTTTAATAAATCATTTTTTTTTTTTTTTTTTTTTTTTTACTCTTTCCTATAGTTAATCTGACATATTAAAATATTTTTTTTCTCACTTGATTACTTTTTAAAATTAGAAATTGGAATTAATTTTTATACTATATAATAACAAATGCGCAAGATATTTAGAATAAGAGAAGAATTATTATTATTTCATTGATTTTCTTCGAAAATTATTTATTTATTCTCACATTATTGAGAAAATGCAAACTTGATTCATTAAATCTGAGGTAAAAAAATATTTATTTCCAATATTCAATGTTGATTTGTCCAATTATTAAGTAATAATAATAGATAAATATCAAGTTCAATCATAATAAAGAGTTTATTTGCTCATCGATCTCACTGTACAGTGAGGGACAATATTAAGTCCCACCCATGAGTTTTCTACTTGTGATTGTTTCATTGTTTTTAAAAAAAGATTATATATTTTTTAATAATTCAAATCTAGAAAATTTCCAATAAAGATTTTCAATTTCTTTTATAAAAACAAATAAATAATCACAAGTAGAAAACGCATGGGTGGGACTTAATATTGGCCCTCACTGTACATTGAGCGCTGAGTTGAGACCCACCCATGTGTTACCTACATGTGATTATTTCATTGATTTTTTTAATGGAATCATTCGTGCTCCACAGCTATAAAGATTTCCATCTTTTTTTTATATAAAAATATAATGAAATAATCACGTGTAGGACACGCATCAACTCTAGTGCTCAGGCTACCTTATAAGTGTTTTCGTTTTTTCATTTTTCTTGAGCATGGTGGGCGGGACTTGGGTGAGGGGAGGGCTTGCGTGGTCCGTGAATAGATACTTAATTAAGAGTGTCAAACCACCAATTCGTATCAGAGACAATTTTATTGGTTAACGAGGATGCATCCTGTTCGTTTCGGTTAACAATAGGCCTTCATCAGAACCATATTTGTCTCTTAATCAATGATGAACTTATATATACATGTATATATAAACAAAAATTTTTTAAAACGTCAAAACAAATATTTTTGATTGTTAATTATACAAGTTCTTGTTTTTAATAAATACAATTTTCTTTTTTTCACTCTTTTTTAAGACTATTATTTGAGAGATTTTTTAACCATAAAAGTTTTTGTCATTAGGCATAAAATTATTTATTGATTATATATACATAAGATTATATATATATATATATATATATATATATATATATATATATACATATTATAAAGTTTTTATTATAAGATTATTAGAGAATCTTATAATAAAAACTAAATCAATAAATAATTTTATGCCTAATGAAAAAACCTTATGATTAAAAAAATCTGTCAAATAATAGTCTTAAAAAAGAGTAAAAAAAGAATATTGTATTTATTAAAAACAAGAACTTGTATAATTAACATTCAAAAATATTTATTTTGACGTTTTAAAAAATTTTTGTTTATATATACATGTATATATAAGTTCATCATTGATGAAAAGACAAATATGGTTCTGATGAAGGCCTATTGTCGGCCGAAACGAACAGGATGCATCCTCGTTAACCAATAAAATTGTCCCCTAATTGGTGGTTTGATTATTCCGACAATTCCCTAGATTCCGCCGAACAACAGCGAAATACAAAAGAAATTTTAGAATAGTGAACAAACAGGTGTTACATCGTTTCTAAGCCTAAAAAATTATTTAATATATGTGAGGTTTCACAAGGTTGTGAAATCTCACATAATTAATATATAATTAATTATATTAAATAATTTTTCTTTTTATTATAACTTAATAAGTAGAGACTTGTTTGTTTTGAGTTTCTGTTTAATAATAAACCATCTTCAAGACGTACTTCTTATAAAACATTCATCTTATAAAAATCATTACAATACATTAATATATATAGATATATATATATAAATGGGTGTTGGTTTTTCTATATAAATCTATGTCTATTGCAATGAATTTTATAAGATGAATCTTTTATAAGAAGTACTGGGGGTATTAATCCCACCCTGTTTTTTTTTGTTTTTTTTTTTTTTATAGAAAAGAAAAAAAAATTTTTTTTTGGGAATTTTTTAGAGGAAAATTTAAATAGAAATAAAAAAATATATATAATTTTTTAAAAAAAAATGAAATAATCAAAAGTTCCTCAAAGTAGGTCTTAAAGACGGTTTATTATTAAACAGAAACTCAAAACATAGAGCAAGAGTCGACCAAAAAAGTCTCAAACTACTCAGAAAGTTATAATAAAATTTTTCAAATGGAGTTTTATTGCTTTTCTGAGGATCCAATTAAGATTTCTTGTTCAGTTTCTAAACGAATTCAATTTGGGATTTTAGCCCCTTTCAAAAACTGTGGAGATTCACAAAATAAGTAAATTAAATTACACCGAGTTTCGTTCAATCAGTTCTTTACTTCCCCACTAAAGATTTGGTCTCCTCTTCTCCTCATTTACCTGCCTTTCCGAGAATAATTCGAATGCTTTTCTATGAATACAAGTTGATACTTGAATGGTGATTGGCAGGTGTGTACGACGAACGGCACAGCCTCAAGTGAAGAGCAACATGCATGCAGTTCTTCGTCTCATCAAGCTAGCGTTATCCAATCTACAAAAGCGGCAGCGGCAGCCGCTGCGGCAGCTGGAGGATCTAGTAATCATATTACAAATGGTAACACTTGCAAATCGAACAATAATACGGGAACGACGCCAAATAATAAGGGTGCCTCTCGAAATCTTGACGAAATGAACTCGTTTAATGCCCCAATTAGTAATAATAATGTCTCGTCTAATGCAAACGCAACATCGACAGCTCCACGAAGGGATCCTCACGGAATGGAGCAAGATGAAGCAATGGACCATCAACAGACACCGTCACCTCCGCCCCCACCTCTGCCTCAACACCAACATGTCGTACAAAATGGCTTTCATGCCTCAACAACAGCCGACGGACCTTGTGAAGAAATGGGTAAGCAATTACATATTTTAAAATTAATCTGTATTTATTGTTATTAATTAATAAACACTATTCTACGGCTTGGGATTTATTAAACAATTTTAGCTAATTTTGGTCTGCTGAATACGAAAATAATATTTTTTCTTCGCGTAAGCTCAAGATTTCCTTGTCGGTATTTGGAGCAGATGGTACGCTACGAAGGGGATATTAAAAGAATAATTTTTTTTGGTTTGGCTTTTATTGGGGAAACTTAATTATGGCCGACCAATGTGTGCAACTGTAATTTGTTTCGGTTTCAAAAGAAACCATTTTCAAGGCCTGAAAATGGAAAATACAATTCGTTGTTCCATCGCAAAATCACAACAGAGAGACAGAAATTACTCAAACAAAGTATTGACATTAGATTATTGGAAAAACAAACATATATATATATATACAGTTGGTTGGCCCTCGGGGCTTGGTGTAGAGGTTAGCGTGCTAACCTCGTATACCAAACGTCGCGGGTTCGGACCCCAGGCAGTCCATTTGGTATCCAAATGGCTTAAATAAGAATGCCTGGACCCCAAATAAATATATATTAATAAATAACGTAAAAGTCTTAAATGGCCTAAGTTGTCGAAAATACTGTGTGAATGAGAAAAAAGTGCGAGTGTTTAAAAAAAAAAAAAAAAAAAAAAAAAAAATACAGTTGGTTGTTGGACCCACCTCAGTTCCCAAATTGTTTTCTCAAACGATGCACCCACATGCATCTAATACGAGCTTGTATAAGTATCAGCCAACTACAAAAAAACCATATATTATTTTTATTTTTATTTTGGATATAATTTTATATATGTATGTATGCATGTATATATTTTATTGAGGTTTTAACATTTTTATTTTATATTGACTCTGTATATACTGTATATATATATATATATATATATATATATATGTATAAAACATGTGTGTGCAATCCCTTACCTTAGTATATTTGTGAAAAACAAGATATATTGTTCGAACTTCAAAATTTGTATATATACAATGATCCGTATGTCTAGAACTTAATAACAATTAATATTTAATAGAAATTTTTATTATTAATTTTTGCAGAAATGTTTGATGTGACCTGAAAGTTTATAGATTAAATTATAACAATTTATTCCATTTGATTTTAGAGTGTTAGATGATAAAACCAAATTACAATAGTTAAACAATTTTATAAATAATTTATAAATTTTATACATAATTTTATAAAAAATTTACATATATGAAATTTTATTTCTCAAGCCTGTTGATGGTCAGATTATTGACTGAAACGGTATAAATTGCAATTCAGTCGCCGGCCATTAAAAATCTTGGACAATATTTTTTTACATAATTTTCACTTTGCTCGACCTCCTGCGACCAGAAACTGAGTAAACCTCCTGAATTCGTGAAATATTATTACACGAAGAACATTTATTATTTGTTTTTTGTTTTTTTTTTCTGTTTTAGAAGTGGATATGCCAATTTCTCTTTCATCTTCCCCGAGTAACCCAGCCAAAAGACGATCTTCGACTTCCTTATGTACGTCCCCTTTACCTCCACCACCTTCGACTTCCTCTTCGTCTACAATGCAATCACAAGTGCTCTGTGGCGGGAGCAAACCAGCAGTTGAAAGGATGCTGGAATTCGGTCGTGAATTATACACAATGAGCCAACAACTCAGGACTGAACATGGAAATAGCGAAATTAATAATAAAATGCTTCAGGTATATATGATTTAGCATATTATTATTATTGCTCAAACCACAAATAAATTGATGCGATTGATTAGCGTCAGGGCTGGAATGGAAACACATTTAGGCCCGGGAAATATCGGTGTTTTTATTATTATTATTAGGTCCGTTCGATTAAGCGTCCGGCGCATTCGCATTAAGAAAAAGCGTATTGCTTTTCGTTACTGCGCATATGATCTTCCTCATTTACGGACGCTTAATCGAACAGACCTTATATTATGTCTGCATGTTTATTTTATTGTCTCGTTAATCAACCATTGAGTTAAATAGAAATAGAAAGAAGTAAAAATTGTAAATATTTAATTTCATTAAAAAAAAAACCTTAAATATATTTGAGGGCTCACCGGGTTTTATAGAAAATACAAGCCGAAACTAAGGTTGAGGCCGAATATTCGGTTTCGGTTGAAAATCTTGTTTCGGTCGGACCCTATTTATATAGCTATATATCGCCTGCTGAGTTGCGAAAGCCCGAAATTGAACAATTCGAGAAAAAGGCGTTTGAAAGTTTTATAAACATATACCAGTAAGAATGTAAATATATTTTATATTAATTATATTCTTCATTTTAACTAATGAATAATTTTTGATTTTAGGATGCATTTAGTCTACTAGCCTATTCGAATCCTTGGCACAGTCCTGTCGGCTGGCAGCTTAATCCTGTGCAGCGAGAAGCAGTCTGTGCAGTCCTTAATTCAGCCATTCTCGGTACTTTTTTCGTATTTTCTATGATTAATCTGTTGGAATTTTATTATTATTATAATTTCCATTTTTGGATGCCTGCTAAATGCCGAAAGGAGATGTTTCGGATAAAATTTATTCGTCCATCTTACGCTAGGCTTATTGTGCCTGAATTAGATTATAAGCCTACAAGGAATGAAGATGGACGAATAAATTTTGCCCGAAACATCTCCTTTCGGCATTTGGCTTTCATTTATTTGCTGCTCCTTTACTTGCTCTTTTCCAACTCGTAACATAAACAGCAACTTCTCTCAAGATTATATTTTTTATTGACCACCTGGGGGGTTAGAGTCCAGATGACTTTTAGATCAGATGGCACAAAAATTTGAAAAATAATGCTTTTATATTCTTTATTTCGTATAAAAATTTATATGCATTTTTAAATTAAATAATTTTATTAGTTTTACAGATTTTTAAAATATTTTACTCCATGATATGAAATTCCTTTAATTCAAAGAAAGGGAATCAAGGATTTTTTCTATAATTTTTCAAAACTGATATTTCGAAGAAATAAATAAAAATAAAGCTTATTTTTTGAGCTTCAAGAAGTTTAATAAAATCTAAAAGTCAAAAAGTTGATTTCTATTCTCTCTAACGTGGTGACTAAAATATTTTAACAAACTAGCGACTCTATTTAATTGTTGGTGGGGGCCGATCCGATGGCTTGACGCTAAAGGTAGCACTCAAATGCCCCGAAAAGGCTGGAGATCCTGGGTTCGATTCCCGGAAGCCATGGGGCGCTTGGCCCACTTACAAGTAAATATACTCACAAATTTGTTAAATATATAACGACTAAATTATTTTTTATTTCAAAACGTAATTTATAGCTGTAATGTTATATTCATAAGAGGGTAGATAAATGAGAGACGCAGCTAAAGTTTTGTCTTTATTTATTTAATACGCACAGCCGACGTTTCGGTTCCGTGTTTGAACCATCTTCAGAGCTGGCGAAAATCAACAATGTATAAAATCGACTGTGAAACTTTAATAATGACTTTTCATACAAGGAAGGGAGCAGGAGCAGCCAAAAATTAAAGCCTCCGATTTTATTACAATTAACGAAACGTTTCGGGAAAACTTTATTTTCCCATCATCAGTCTTTCAAATTGTATCTGTCGTTAAAAGGGCCCAATACATCTATTATGTATTCTATTTATGGGTGAGTTACTCATTGACTTGTTCAGTGAGAATCTCCGGAACAGATACAATTTGAAAGACTGATGTTGGGAAAATAAAATTTTCCTGAAACGTCTCGTTAATTGTAATAAAATCGGAGGCTTTAATTTTTGGCTGCTCCTGCTTCCCTTCCTTGTATATGAATCAACAGCCACGTACTTGATTGGTTATAATACTTTTCGCCATCGCTGAAAATGGTTCAAACACGGAACCGAAACGTCAGCTGTTCTGATTAAATAAGAAAAAAAACTTTAGCTGCATCCTCTCATTTTTCTACCCTCTTATGAATATTTAATTTGAAACTTTATAAGAATAAAGAAATTTTGAAAAATTGTCTGTAATTAATTTTGCCTTTTTTCGCAACTAAAAAATCTCGAATTTAT
>JAKCPI010016626.1:0-13222 GCA_023213315.1 Euborellia annulipes | reverse complement strand
AAAACTAATTTATTTGACTATGGGTCAGGTGGGGAATGCACCTGTGCACTAGTCTCAAGAGATTTCGCAAAAGAAAAATTAAAATTTGGAACTAGCTTTAAATAATCTTATCTCAATGGAGTTTATTTCTAAAAGACAAATAAATTCGTGTGCTTACAGAGAGTTTGGGCTGCTCAACAAGCCAGCAGGTTTGTGTCCGAATACCACGGTCCATTAGATCCTCTTCACTAACAGGGCTGAGACCCGCAGCCTCCAATTGGGCAGCCCTCGCAAATCTCATGCTTGCCTCTGCATGTCGTCGTTGTTTCTTGAGGAAGTAGCCTAAAGAACAAAAACAGATAATATAATAAACTAAAATTTATTCAAATATTTCTATCTCCCTTATAATAAAAAAATTCCAATACCATTGTATATGGCGCCCACTAATAATGAATGCTCTTATTAAAAAATTCCATTTAATGTGAAATTTATTGATAAATAAAGAATTCCAATATGCCATGGAGTAGAGACAAGGCTCGTTAAACTCTATATGGTCTCTGAAAGACAAAAAAAAAAAAACGCCTCTCTACCCTCCGACATCCAGTAATTATTTTAAAATATAGGACTACATGCATTTCATACCGTAACCGCTGTCCTAGCTTTTCCCCTACTATATGATTTAGTTAAAAAAAGGGCGTTATTTATATAATTCTAAAAAAAGTATGTAATCTGTACAAACGAAAAAAAAAATGGAAAAGACGCTAATTACCTTTTTAATTTTGATCCATATTATACATAATGCTGACATGTAGATATTTTTTAAATAATTATATTTATACATAAGGCTCTTTTGCTTGTTATCGATAAATAAATAAATCTTGCTAATTACCTGACAAGAGAGAGCGTGGGTGTTGTTTAGGGTTTTTTTCTCTCCCCCTTTTCCCCCTACAATAAGCGAGAATCCATGTATCGCGTTGAGTCAACAGAAGGAGAGAGAGCTCTAGGTTGTTTAGGGGCGAGAGAAACAGAGATGGAACACCAACGCCAAAAAGCCCCGATAAAAATGTCACATGTATTTAAATAGAATACCAAAAAACTTGACTGATGATTATTAAGAGTCTGGTACATACCCGTTGAGGCTTTAATCCCCTCTCTTTTTCATGAATTATCAAAATGTGTAAATTTGATAATTCGTGATACAAAAGTTATTTATTTATAAATAAGGAAGTTTTTTTTTTCAACACTCACACATTTTTCTCATTCAGGCACACACACACACACATTCACACAGTCTTTTCGGCAACTTAGGCCATTTAAGACTTTGACGATAACCGTTATATTAATAATATATATATTTGGGGTCCAGGCATTTCTATTTAAGCCATTTGAATCATCGGACTGCTTGGGGTCCGAACCTGCGACGTTCGGTATAAAAGGGAGGCACGCTACCAACTAGACCAAGCCCGTAGGCACTAAGGGAAGTTGGATAGCTCTATTTGTCTTTAGAGAATTTTAATTATTTTTTTTGAGCCCTAATAAAACTCAAAATTTTTTTAATAATTTGAATTTATTTGAATTTCTGTTTATGGCTGATGCCCTCAAAATTTTAAGACAAGTACACAAACATATACCATATCAAGAATTATAACCATGTCCTGTTTTAAATAAAATTGAAAAACCTCAAGTTAAAACAGTCATTTGTTATAACCGGTTAGTTGCCCCTGTTGCATCAGCACGCCCATGCCCCCCTCCTCCTCAATCGACGGTTTCAAGCTCAAAACCGGTATTTAAAAAAAAAAAAATATTTTTACAAAAATATTTTAGATCTCTTTTTTTTGTAATATTAAAAAAAAAAGTGGGCGTACTATACGTAATATACGAATGATGATTTACAAAAGAAATTTAAATTTGTTCCCTTTCAGATAGCATCATCCATCCAATTCAATCACAAACAACTTTTGTTGCCTATCTGTCTGTCTGTCGTTTCCGTCTAGAAAAAAAAACTTTTTTTCCCTTCATCATTCCATTTAACTTTACGACTTGTTCCTCCTGGTCTGGATTTCGAATTTTACTGCCCTAAAATAAAACAACAACAACAACAACAACAGAATAAAAGTAAAATAAATAAATATTTTAAAGAAAAAGAGAAGAAGACTAGAAAAGAGAAAAGCTATAAAACGTTCAACACGTACAGACAGACAAACAGACAGACAGACAGACAACGAGCGACGTTTTAATTCTCAAAACAAAAACGGAAACTTAAAAAAAAATAAATAAATAAAGCTCGTAAATATTTTTATTTATTTTTTATAGTATATATATTTTTTTTTATATATATAGAATTCATATAAAATTTCGGGTTTTCCTGAAGAAAAATCGTCAACTCGATAATAAATTTTAAAGTCTTAAATGATCAAATCAATTTTACAACCAAGTGAGTAAAGGGAATTTGGTATTTTCCTCGCTAAGGGGGAGAGGTTTTGAAATTGGGAATTCGACAAGAAAAAAGGTTTATTTTTATAGTATAAAAATATAAAGGAAAATATATAGGCCTACATTTATTGCTCATGTCAGTAATGAATTGAAGAACATCACGTTATAGGTTTGGCAGATAATCATTTCCTTTAAAAGAAAGAACTTAAAAAAGGCAACCAAACTAATAGTAGGGCACCATAAAATAAATAATTATCTATTTATATTTTATTTTAGTGAGTCAAATAGCTGAATGTACTGTACGTATATGCAGTAGGATAGAATAAAAGGTACAGCAGCTAAGTTTTTTCTTTATTTTATTAAAAACCACACGTTGTTTTGATCGTTTATGTGGCTAGGGTGGAGTCAAAATATCAGATAGACTTCATTTGGTTGAGCCCTAGCCAAGAAGATGTCGCATAGTTGACCGAAACGTTGCTGTGGGTTTTAATAAAATAAAGCAAAAACATACCAGGTAGCTTTTATTATATTCTACTATTTATATTTTAAGCAGGGTCCGACCGAAACAGCCAAAACCGAAACCGAAATTCGGCTTCAATTTTAGTTTTGGCCAAACCGAAACTTGTTTTAAAATTCCCCATACAAAATTCATATCATTTTATCTTTTTTTTTTTTTTTTTGTTGTATACGAGTCTCATCTCTTCTTTTCAAACTCAGGTTTCAAGGGCCATGCCGAAGTTTCGGCTGATTTTTGGCCGAAACCGTAACCAAAATCGAAACTTCAGTCGGTTCCTAATTTCATTTTTGTTCGGATTTGAAAATTTATTTTGTTTTTAAATAAATATGGACGTTTCGGTCTGAATTACTTATTAAGGACAAATGTGGTTAGGCATAATACTAATTTTGTTTTTTATTCATATCTTGCTTGTTAGGTACTCTACCTTCTCTTATATATTCATTTTTATAATTTTAGAAACGTGTAGCATAGACAGCATTCCTGAAGGACTAGCCTATCTGATATTACGAATTCCCAGGGAGGATGGTGAAGCTTAACTTTGAGTGGTAAAGTTAGACAACTTTTTTGCCTATTTATTTTTCTTTCATAAACATACAAAGAGAAAGTTTTACTCTTCTTCATTCAACTAATAAATTATGAATGTAATGTCTTGCTGATCTGAAAGTCGGCAATACCTATTTTAAATTTTGTATTTTTTTTTTTTTTTAATTTTGTCCTTTCGGCAACTGAGACCATTTAGAGTTTTGAACGTATTATATAAAGGCCTACCTATATTATTGTATTATTTTGAGAAGTGAATTATTTACCGAAGCAAATTATTTATTTACTTTTTTTTTAATTTGTTTAATTAAGGTCTTTCGGCATCTAAGGCCATTTAGGCAGCGTCCCTATTTATTTAAAATGATATATTAATTTAGAAAATTTTTTCTAAATTAATTTTTTTTTTTTTTGACTTTCAAATAACATGTAATGGCGAAATCAGCTACAATTTTTTTTCTTTATTCTTCTTAAAAAAAAACCTATTTATTTATTTTAATGTATATTTAATTTCTTTCCCTTTTTTTTTTCCCGCATAAGAGGAATATTTATTTATCCCATTCAACACGCGAAAATAAATTTAGACACCCAGAAAAACAAATTAGTTCTCGTTATTAAAGGGAATAAATTTTTATTATTATAATTTATAAAAAAAAAAGAAAATAAGAAATTTAAATGAATGGGAATTATTTTTATAAAATTTTCCCTCGTTTTTACTAATTTTTCCAATAATTTGGGGTCGATATTTGTTGCAATCAGCTCTTTTTTACTTTCTCGTATATAGTATATAAAGCATATAAATACGACTTTTTAGACCTCTTGAGTAAAAAAAAAAAAAAAAAAAAAAAACAGTTTTGGCATTATGTCTGTTGTGTGTCCGTATGTGTGTCTGTCTGTGTGTGGGAACACGATTGCTTAAAAACGCATGCAGTCAGAACAATGAAATTTGGTATATACTCCTTACACTAAAATTGAAGATTTCTATCAACTTTTGGAGTAAATACGTCATCTGGTACCTAATAACTTTTTTCAGAAACGTTGAAATTTTCAATTTTTTTTTTTTTTTTTTGTTATATTATTATAAATTACTCTATTTTAAAAAGTTTTTATTCTTTGACATTTTTCGAAAACTGAATAGTTTTTGAAATAATCAATGAAGAAAAAGACATTTTTCGTTTTTTTTTTTTTTTTTTTTCTTTATTTTTCGGCTTGCGGCCTTCGCCATCCAGCCAGTCTTCTGTATACAATATTTTATAAAAAATACAATACTTTATACAAAATACAATCTCTAAAAACATATTAAACTTATTAGGTACCAGGTGACGTATTTACTCAAAAAGTTGATAGAAATCTACAATTTTAGTCTAAGGCAGTGGTTTCCAAACTTTATAGTACCACGCCTCCCTCTCCCCACTTTATAAAATAATACAAATAAAAAACTTTTTATTGAAAAAAAAAAATGTATTAATACAAACTATTATATTATTTATTATTTTATCTATAAGACTTTAGCAATACTTTAGAAAATTCCTCACTCTGGCTGATATTCGCGCCTCCCTAAGACTATCCGCGCCTCCCTAGAGAGCGGTACCTCACAGTTTGGAAAACGCTGGTCTAAGGAGCATATAACAAATTTCATCGATCTGGCTGCTTGCGTTTTTAAGCAATCGTGTTCACACACACACACACACACCCCGACTTAATTCGAAAAGAATATACCAGAAAGTTTTGGGAGTCATTCCCGATTTATTTGTCCCTTCATTCATTCTCTAGTATGTTGTTGTAATATTTTATCTAATAATCGATATATAAATTTAAAGTTCATATTAATTTCGTTATGAAATATTCCCATTAGAGGTAATTTCAAAACTATGCATAAATAACATAGTGTATTTTTATATTTCTTTGTGTGAGTATTCCATTCCTTCTTTTAGTAAATAATTCATTCACACATACAAATAGGTAGGAGAGAGACAAGAGAAATAGGACGGAAACTTCCATCTCCGCCCCACAGGGAGGAATGTTTCCAAGGTAGATGGATATTTAATATTGTATATGGTCACTGAATTATCCAAAAGGAATGCCTGGCATTCTGTGTTTATGCATTCTATTGGACACCCTGTGGTTGCTTTCTTCTTTGAGGAAAAAGAGAATAATAAAAAAAAAAGAAATTTTTTTAATAAATTAGCAAGAGATCACGGCTTGGGGTGTGCGTCTTAGGATTAAGAGAAACAAGAATCTTCCCCCCCCTCACCAAATATTAATTAACATACAAAAATCAATTTTCTAAGAAATGTTAAAACTTGTTTTTTTTTTTTTATTTAATTGAAGAAAATTTACTAGACATATGCATTATTGTGTACTTTCTACGTAATAAAAACAAAATGCAATTATAGCTGTGATGTTATATTAAGAGGTTGGAAAATGCAGCTAAGGCTTTTTTTCTTTATTTATTTAATCAGCAAGACTGACGTTTCGGTTCCGTGTTTGAAACATCTTCACAGCTAGCCAAAAGACATTATGAAAGTGTCATAGTGGATTTTATACATTGTGAAACCAAACTTTTATATAATAAATATATAGTATGCGATGACCAGGTACATAAAATGAAAACATTTTTAAAATATTTTAATAATAAAATGAAAAAATTTTATGTACCTGGTCATCGCCTAGTGTGTGTATATATATATATATATTATATAAGAGTTTGGTTCAACAATGTATAAAATCCACTATGGCACTTTCATAATGACTTCGCCAGCTCTGAAGATAATTTAAACACGGAACCGAAACGTCAGCCGTATGGATAAAGAAAAAAATCTTAGCTACATCTCTCATTTTCTATCCTCATATCAGGGCGTATATAAGGGGGGGGGGGGCTGAGAGAGCCCGCCCCTCCTCAGATTATGACATAGAATAATTGATTTAACAAGGTGGAACTAGAAATAAGTTCTTTAAATAAAAATGAACACAGAGGGAGGAGTTATGGATAGGAAATAATGTAACCGGTGCTTCTATATGGCTACGACCTGGGGTTTGAGGTGTGTGTCATCTTGCATGGTAAATAAACGGGGAGGAATTTCATAATAATAATAAACAAAAATATTTTTATTTTTGGATAAAAAAATTATTGATTTTGATAGTGTTGGGGTCTTCATTTAATAATAATAATAATAATAATAATATATATTTTATTTCTGATTTTTCATAATACATTTTTTGTACAATTTGACAAAGTATTATTTTTCAATAGATTTTTGCGGTCCCATGAATACATTTTGCCGCATACATTTATTTTTGGTTTTACAATTTTACTTTTTTTTTTTATCTTAGGAGTTTTTCCTTACAGAAAGAAAACTTAAAAAAAACTTTCCGATATTTTTCTCGAAAACAATAACTAAAACTTAAAACTAAAATTAAAGTACGTAGAAAGTTTGACTAAGTGGTATTTTTTGAATAACACTTATGAAATTATTTCTCTTATTAGTGGATTAGTGTGGTTTAGGATCTTCTGGTTGAATCTTGAGATGATTTTTTCAAAAAATTCATTGAGGTCTTCTATTTCCAATGCTGTCCTGATGATAGTGTTATTTATTCCTGGTGGAGGGTCGGCGATGATTCTGAGGCTTTTATTTTGGATCCTATTTATTGAGGTTATGTTTGTTTTTGATGCATTGTGTAGCCAGAGTGGACATCCATATTGAAGTCTTGATCTTATTATATTTTTATATAGAATTAGCTTGTTGTCTATATCGAGAGAACTTCTTCTTCCTATTAATGGCCAGAGTGCTTTTATTGCTAAGTTGCCGCTGTCTACTGCAGCTTTTATGTGTGGACCCCAGGTAAGTCTACGATCGAATTTTATTCCTAAATATTTAATATTCGGATTCCATTTTAGCGATACGTTTCTGATTTTTAATTCCCTTTTTAGATATTTTCTTTTTTTTGTAAATAGTATAGCTTCAGTTTTGTTTATGTTTATGTTTTGCTTCCATTTTTTGAAATGTCTTTGTATTATATTTGTATATTGAGAAAGTCTATTAGTAATGCATTTGTAATTTCGGTTGCTGTAGAAGATTGCCAAATCATCAGCAAAATTTGCTATTTTTACATGTTCATGAACCGGAATATCTGCGGTATATAAGTTGTATAAATTGGGAGATAACAGGGAGCCCTGAGGTACTCCTGAGTTTATTTTTCGAAGACTTGATTTTTTGTTGTCTATTTTTACGAAGAAGTATCTTTCTTCTAACCAACTTTTTAAAATCTTTATTAGTTTTCTTGACACGCCGAATGATAATAGCTTTAAAATTAGACCAGAGTGCCAGATTCTATCAAATGCCTGTTGTACATCCATAAGAATCATTCCTGTAGCTTGTTTTTTTCTTAAGTTTTCTTTTATATATTTGTAGATTCTTGCTGCCTGATGTACAGCCGAGTGCTTTTTCCTGAACCCAAACTGATGATTTGGGATCAGATTCAGGTTTTCAATTTCTTGGTTTAGCCATTTCAGAAGAAAACTTTCTGCTATCTTTCCTAAAATTGGGAGCAGACTGATTGGTCTATAGCTTTTTGGGTCTTGTAATTTTTTCCCCGGTTTGGGTATTGGGATAATTTGGGCAGTTTTCCAATTTTTTGGGAAATATTTATATTGTATTATAGCCTGTATTATCATTGAAAGGAGAAGAATTGCTTTATCTGGGAGCATTTTTACCATTTGCGGTACTATTTCATCTGGTCCTGCTGCTTTTCGAGTTTTTATATTTTTTATTATTGCTTTTACATGTCTGGGTTTTATCTTGCTTGGACTTACTGTAAAGATATATGAAAATTATGTCAATTTTTATTGATTTATTTTTTTGTTTTAATCATATTGAATTTAAAAAAAAAATGATGTATTATTTTTAATATTAATGATATAATTAGAAAGAATTATATTAAAAAAAAAAAAAGAGAATTTTTTTTTTTATTAAAAAAAAAAACTAATTTCTGAAAAAAAGATTATTATGCTCTAGACTGGCAAGTCAGCTGTTGATAGCTTTAAAAAAAAAAAAAAAAAAAATTTGTAATAATACCAAGAGGTACAGAAGTACCGATCGCTTGGAAGGCATTATCAAGAAAAAAAAAACAATCTATATCTTATCTTCAAGAATTATTAATTCACCTACAAAGAAAAAAAAACGACTTCTATAACACAAAGCAGCTGGAAAAATTTTCTTGCTCTATTGACTGCACCTCCGAGACCTCATATACTGGACCATCGGGTGGTGTCGTCTTTCCATGGTACGCGGTTTCATCTTGACAACTAAAAAGAAACATCACCATCATCACCCAAGAGGACGTGGCGTTTCGAAGGAGAAGGTGGGATCCCATCCAACAAGTAAAAATACTATATCAATCTTTATTGCAATTGCAAGCATTAGCATATAGCATTAATATGAACTTTAAATGATTTTTAAGACAATAAATTGAGCTCACAAAAAGAAATAAAAACTTTCATGAATAATTTTAAACCAACAAAAAAAAATAAAATTAAAATTTATTCAATCAGCTAATAATAATAAGATAATTAACTAATAATAATAAGATATTTCTATTAAATATTCCTAAAATAAAAAAAAAAAAAAAAAAAAATTTTCTTTATAAATATATTCTTAATCCTTATTGTCAATTTGATTAAACAAAAAAAAAGAATTTTTATTAATTCACACCAAACGTTTTGATTTTTTTTATATTCTAATTCAATAAAACTAATCAATAAAAAAATTGATTTTTTTGAATAAATCTGAAGCCCGTAATTGCTTATTAAATAAACTAAAGTTCTTTTTTAGTAATTTGTTTGTTTTCATGTTTAAATTTGAACTTTCTCTTTCAGCCAAAAGACATTTCTCAAAATCTTCCTATACAAGTCCTACCCGATAGACTCAGCATAGCAAACTGTACTCCCACGATAAAGAGTTACACCTATTCTTGCCCAACAACGATAATAATTCAATATAAAAGACGAAGCAGATACAATTATAACTAATCATTAACTAGATCTATTAACTAATAAATCAAAACATCTTTTATAATCTGTAGAAATTCCTTTAAATCCACCTTTTCGATCGGGTCTCTCAGTTGATCCATTAGGGGGTCCTTGTTTTCTCTTATCCCCACCCGCGATTTGGGCAAAATAAGGTTATATGGTGGAGATGCTGGGATAAGATTAGATGGGATTTGGAAGATTTTGGGGTTTATTCAATGATGGGACTGGTGATGACATTATATGATCTAAACCAAGATTAATATTAAAATAAATATAGTACATCAATTCTTTAATCCTCTAATTAAATCAGAATTGCACTCCGACATGCCTAGGGATTTACGATCTCGTAGTGTTCCATCATTTGTTTACCCACAGGCCCAATCTACAACTATGGAAAGTCAACTCAGTCCTCTCACTCCCACTGGCGTGAGGCAAGAAGCAGGCACATCAAACACACCTCAACTCAACGAAAGTGATAGGCAAATTCAACCTCACTTAACAGTTCCCCTTCGGGATGAGGAAAATGAAAATACCCAACCCCATCCTTCCCTCGACTCGAACATAATCCCTTCAACTGAACCCCTAGTCAGTCAGCCTCCCACAAACATTGAAACCTGGCAGAGATCGGTCATTCAGATGTTCCAGACTATTCATCAACAGAATACGCAACAATTCCAAACCATACAACAACAGAATGAAAAACTCTCTTTTGAATTCAAAGAAACAAAAATTAGTCTATCACAACAATTAAAACAGATGGCTGACACATTGCAGCAAACTCAAACACAAGTTAAACAAATTGAATTAAGACATCTCCAAGTTGAAGCGGTAACTGATTCTCAACAAAAACGTATTGATAACCTGGAAAATAAAACAGACCAATTAGAACAACAACTAATTACGAAACAGCAACAAACTCTATTGGACGTAGGTTCACAAGTTCAAAAAGCGCACATGGATTGGACAACACAATATCAAACATTGGTCAAGGAATTCAACCAACACAAACATACAGTTAATGAATTACAAAAAGATCTGACTCTGCATCAAAACACCCTTTCATCAAATATAAATACCACTGCCTCGGTATGTAGTCATACTATCTGTCCCGCCAATCAGATATCTTTAACCGAAATACAAAAGAGATGTGCACACTTGGATCGATTTTCTGGTTCTGTTGACCTAAATGAGCCTCACCCCCTAGAATTTATTGAAAATATCGAGAAGTTCATTTCGGAACAGGCCGTGCCAGAGAGTCTGCGCATACACACGCTATTGTATTGTGTTAGTGGCAAGGCATTGAAATGGATACACGAAAATAAGATGGACTATCCTCTTTTTCCCAGTTTGGTTAAAGCTTTTAAAGACAAGTTTTGGGGACTCGATGTCCAACGACAGGTTCGTTATACTTGTCTTCTACATCCTTTTGATTCAGGAAAAGTCCGCTCTCTTGCCTTACAATTTCGACAGCGTTATCATTGGTGTCGCAAATTGGAATACGAGAAAGATGAACAAACCCTTATTTTCGAACTAATTAAATTATTACCCTACCATACTAGAATCCAATTAGTTACGGCGCCTAAAGAATTTTCTGTAATTCATAATCTACTTAAAGACATCGACACCTATAGTTCAAACCCAAACATCAACCCGGTAACAAACAAGTTTGAGGATTCTCAGCGACAGATCCCCAATTCGCCATCCCAACCCTCTACGCATCAAACACCGCCATCATCCTCGCGTTCACCACAAATAAACAACCGTCAATTCACGTCAGCACAGCCGGCTCCTCGTTCGAAAAATCCAAATTACCGCAATTTACAACCCTCTTCTTTCCAGACTTCACGAGGCGAGCCTTCCGCTCCTCCAGCCCCTCGAATTGTGGCATCTACTATGGTCTATTCTAGTCAGGAATATGACGATAACCAAGACGCGGGAAACGATTTTCCCCTGAGCCCTGCGGGTCATGGTCATCAGGGGGAGATTGAATCGTGCCCGTGCCTCAATGACCCACTCTTACCCGGACAAGTCCAACTTTAAGTTCGATCCTGTGAGTAATAAATGTATGTGGCTTCAAGTTAAATTCCATACAAATGTCGTTCCAACTTTTTTAGATACGGGTAGTGAGATTTCTCTAATTGACCAGTCTCAGTTCTTAGAGATTGTTTCATCAGGATGCGACTACCGTCTTCTCCGTATTCAAGGTACATATATTCATGGTGTAGCTGGAGCACGAAGTCAAAAAATCACACAGGCCGTCCACTTGGAGTTTGCTATTTTTGATTTATTTTTCGAAGCCACCTTTTAGTAGTAACAAATTTAAAAATCCCCTGTTTACTCGGCATAGATTGGTTTCGTGCAAATGATATTAAGATTGATTTTTCTGGTCAGAAAATTCAATTAACTTTACAAGGTCAAATTTTTCCCATTACTTCCGCACCAGATCCCACCTATGATAAAATTCGGGCATCTTTTGCTTTTGCCTGTACTACGGAAGACCATATGCCACCATTATCTAGGCAATTGGCAACACCTTCTCCGGACAAAACTCTTTCAAACTATGAACTGCAAATATTCCAGAACTTAATAGATGATTTCAAAGACCTATTTAGTGAAATTCCCGGTTGTATTCAAGGCTATACTCATGACATTATTTTACATGATACCCACCCGTTTCAGGCCCACGTATATCCTATTCCTCTAGCCCACAGAGAAGCATTGCGTGAACAAATTAGACAGTATATTAGTTGGGGTATTCTTGAAAAGTCGGATTCCGAGTATGTAAGTCCTCTCAGGACAGTTGTAAAAAAAGACGGGTCTATTCGTATGTGTCTTGATGCACGCCTTCTGAATGCAAAAATGAAAACCAGCCCGGAAGTTCCCCCTCCCCCTGACGAGCTTCTACTGGCTGACCGACAGCCACGTTGGTTAAGTACAATAGACCTAACGCAGTCTTATTGGCAGGTGGCTCTCAGTCAAGAATCCATGCCGTACACGGCTTTCCTCTTTGAAGGTCGTTCCTATCATTTCAAGCGCTTACCTTTCGGTCTGAAGACGAGTGTTGCATCGTTCAACCGCGCTATGGATTATGTTCTCGGACCATCTGTCCGGTCATTTGCCACGAATTATGTGGATGACATTCTTGTTACATCCTCTAATTTCTTGGAACATATCCACCACCTACGGCAAGTTTTTATCCGACTCCGACAGTTTGGTGTAACCGTTAATAAAAATAAGTCCAAATTTTTTCTACCGGAAGTAAAGTTTTTAGGGCATCTTTTGTCAATTGACGGTGTGAGACCAGACCCGGAAAAATTGGAATTAATTGATAAATGGCCATCGCCAAAGAATCGGAAGCAATTGAAGTCGTTTCTCGGACTGGTATCTTATTATAGAAATTCCTCAATTATTGCTCTGCCTTCACACTTCCTCTTCGAGAAGCCGCACGTGCTCCACAGTTGGAAATGGTCCAATGAATTGGAAGTGGGCATTTAAGCAATGTAAGTTGCAATTTTTAAAGAATGTCACATTAAAGTACCCAGATTTTACACGACCTTTTATCCTCTACACGGATGGTAGTTATAGCGGTTTGGGGGCTGCTCTGGTCCAACAGGATGCTCAGGGTGACGAGAAAGTAATATCTTTTGCAAGCCGGTCTCTGGCAAAATACGAGAGAAATAATACCGCCACGGAACTCGGAGTTGTTAGCCGTAGTTTAGTCATTAAAG
>JAKCPI010016625.1:0-16101 GCA_023213315.1 Euborellia annulipes | reverse complement strand
TATTTAATTTATTATTTACGAGCTGCCGAGCATCACTTCAATATTATGAAATAAAGTTGAAAAAATTCGATTTTAAGAGGAATAGGTAGATGTAGGCCAACCAGAAAATAATAAAAACTTAATTTAAATATCGTCGACATTTCAGTAACACATCGCTCCCATCTTCAGGACCTAAGCTCATCGAAAATTTATTTCCGCCATAAATTTTCTTCTTTTCGAAAAATTCGATTTTAAGATTTTAAAGGCGGTTCTCCAGAGTCCGAATATTGTCTTCCTTTCTGTGTATTATTAAAATAAAATATTTCGAGGATTTGGTGAGAGAAAGTTGTGCTGTCACGCCGGAATTTTTTAAAAATAGTTTTGATATATTCCAAATTCGATATTATCAATTCTCCAAAATTGTTTTGGACTCTTTAAAAGTGTATTAATTAGTAGTTAAGAGATTAATCATTCCGGATTTTTTCATTTTAACGAAAAAGGAACGAATTTGGTGTGTTTCAGAATTTGCGGCCCAATTGTAATCCTCATGTCATATATCGCTGAATTTAATACAAGTGAGAATCGACCAAAAATGTTGCTCTATTGCTCGACCATGATGGCAGCAGCAAGCGTTATTCTTCCACGTACGTAAACACTCTTTGATTTTCAGTTGTTTTTTTATTTATATAAAATTTCTCTGTTTTTCCACAGCTATCGCCTGGTGGATGATTCCTCAGCAATGGGTTTTCAATTTAGGATTTATCACATTTAATTCATGGAGAATTTTCGTTCTTTTTCTATTTCTTCCCGCTTTTTGTTTCATGTATAGGATTTTTGCTTCTTTGATGAGAGTCCGAAATTTTTTTAATGTCGTGCGGAAAACAAGAAGAAGCGATGAGAATATTCCAGAAAATGTATGCAATGAATACTGGAAATCCAAAAGAGATGTACCCGGTAAAAGTACCACAGAAGGGATTCTCGTATTAATTACACAGGGAACAAAAAAATTGTTTTTTCTCAGGCAAAAACTTAGTCAATAGTGAGGTAGCTATGATGACGAACTTCACTCAGCCTATAAATTATTTTGTTTGAATTGACTCTGGTGGTCAAGATAAACCTGACCCGAAGGCTTTCACCAATGGAAATCTCGTACAGAACGTTCTTTTTTTTTAATTCACACATGCACAGTCTTTTCGGCAACTTAGGCCATTTAAGACTTTGACGATTACCGTATTTATAAAATCTATTGGGGGTCCAGGCATTTCTATTTAGTATCCAAATGGCTTAAATAAAATCATCGGACTGCCTGGGGTCCGGGCTCCCGCGACATTCGGTATAGAAGGTAGGCACGCTACCAACTAGACCAAGCCCGTAGGCACAGAACGTTTTTTTCTTAACTCTTATTGATATGTTTTTATTTTTTTTTTTAATTAATTTTATTATTCTTTGTATCATTTATAGAACTTTATTTGTTCGAAATCATTTGATAATTTTAAAATAAAGCTGAACGCACAGCGAACGAGCAAAAACGTTTTCGATCAAAATGTTTTGTCCACGAGCAAAAAAGTTTTGGACAACGCACACCGAACCACCGAACGAGCATAATGTTTTGCCATCGAGCATATGCTTCCAGAGACATTTAGATACCAAATATAAATAATAATAAGAGGATAAAAAGCCCTCGGGGTTTGGTGTAGAGGTTAGCGTGCTAACCTCGTATACCAAACGTCGCGGGTTCGGACCCCAGGCAGTCCGATGAATTTATTTAAGCCATTTGGATACCAAATGGCTTATATAAGAATGCCTGGACCCCAAATAAATATATATTATTAAATAACGGTTATCGTAAAAGTCTTAAATGGCATAAGTTGCCGAAAAGGCTGTGTGAATGTGAGAGATGAATGAGAAAAAGTGTTTAAAAAAAAAAAAAAAGAGGATAAAAATGAGAGATGCAGCTAAGGCTATTTCTTTATTCGATTAATTCACACAGCTGCCGTTTCGGTTTCGTGTTTAAACCATCCTCAGAGCTGGCGAAAAGTCTGCATCTCTCATTTTCACCCTTTTATTAATATAACATCTCAGCTATAAATTGTTTATGTAAATAAGAATGCCTGGACCCCCCAATATGTAAATTAACAAATAATGAGTATCGTCAAAGTCTTATATGGCCTGAGTTGCCGAGAAGACTGTGTGTACGTGTGTGTGAATGGGAAAAAAAGTGTGAGTGTTTTTAAAAATTAAAAAAAAAAATTTTGCTTCCAGTAATGTTTTGCTCGATGCCAACGCACACCAAACGAGCAAAAACGTTTTCTGACAAAACATTTTCTTCGATGATGTCGAATCATGTCCCCCTCCTACTATAATTGAATTTCCAGTAAAAATCGAATTGCCTTTATCCCAAAAAGTAGAGTCAATTCAACAAAAATATTATTATTTTCGTTCCGTTCGATTCTTCGCCCCCTCCCCCTTCTAAAAAAATATACGTACAATATATTTTCACTCTATTTCATTAAAATTTGAAATTACACATTTTTTATATAATTAAAAGGCTTTCAAAGGTGGCATGATACGTTAGGTTGTGGTTACTCTGAGAAGTAACTTTTATTTCATGGGAATGATACTGAGGTGGGTTCTCGTTTCCTCCCTCAGGAGCAGGATTTCAAATCGAGTTAGATAATTTTTTGCCATGAGGTAGATTTGAACTCGAGTTGTCTTCAACTCAGACTGCTTTATTCCCTCTGACTTATTTATTAGAAAGGTTGTAGTGAAATTTTGTACTGTATTTCAATCCAAATTCACACTTGAAATTTATTCGTTTTATCATTCAGCAGACCAATATTACCTAAAATTGTTTAATAAATTCCATGCCGCAGAATCAATGTTGCCCTGTGTTATTAATATTTCATTTTTATCAACAGACAATCCCTAATAATGTTTTTTTTTTTTTTTAGATAAAAAGTCTAATGGACGAAACTCAAACAGCGTCAGCGATATTAGCACAAACGGGAAATAATACTTCAATATGGGAACAATTAAAAGCAGGCATAGCCCAAGCGAAAGCTCTCTTCAAACCTCCTAATTTATTCTACGCCTGGCTATGCATTAGTTTACAATTTGGCGCTTTTATGGGGTAGATATTTATTTACTAAAAAGATTTGAGAGGAGGAACAAACATGCTTATCAATCACAAAAAAAGTTTTGACAATGGAAAAATGCAGACAGTCGAGAAGAGGAAATATTTTGTAACGTTTCGGTCGCACGTCGGCAACCTTCTTTATGGCGTTGAAAATTATCGATTGTTTCTTATATTTTTAACAAACTTGATAACTATTTTGCTTATAATTTCGTTAATAATTAACAGATTTGCACGAATTGAAAGTTTAAGAACTATAGAATATCGTAAATATATGGTTTTTGCATTCAGAGATGGTAAAAATTCAATTTTCCTCAACTTTCAGGAGTGTTTTGCACCACTCTACCACATCTGATTGGGGTGAAACTTTATTTTCCTAAGTATTTCAACTATCTGCATATTTTTAAGGGGCAACGTCTTGAATAAATCTTGAAAAGTCAAAATAAGAGCTCCTTTAGGATATTATTTATTAAATTCTTCCTTTGTCCCCATGACCTCCCGTGATTGGAACAAGCTCCCTGCGTCTATCTTCCCCAAAACCTACAATCTTCAGACTTTCAAGTCTAACCTCAACAGGCATCTTCTCAGTTCCCGCAGTTGAGTTTCCCCTTTATGCTTCTCCTTTTGTTTTTATTTTCTTCCTGGCTGCATGTGACTATTGGTCATTATAGGTCTTCGGACCTTATGCACCCATTCCAAAAAAAAAAAAAAAAAAAAAAAAAAAATTGATACTGGCGACCGTTGGCACTAGTTGAAACATATTTAAATAGGTAATATAAATTGTACTCAAGGTTATTTGTTTCAATTCATTTTATTGACTTAATACGCATTTCATTTCATTTTGTAAACTTCTGAAGATGACACACATAGTGTCGAAATGCGTATTAAGTCAATAAAATGAATTGAAACAAATAACCTTGTGTATAATTTATATTACCTATCCTTTAGGATATTTTCTATTTAATATAATTCACTATACATCTTAAACTAGAGCTGAAGTGGAAAAGCATTTTTGGAATCAGCGCTACCAAAAATAGCCCTAAATTTCAATGCATTATTGAAATTGTCGATCTTTGTTAGTACAGAGTGGGCTAAAAGTCACACTTTTAAAATGAAATAACTTTTTTATTTCTTCTCAATTCACATTTATTCTTTTATAAACAGAAAACACACTTCTTGGGAATAAATATTATTTAAATTTGAAAAACCATCATTTGCTCTTCACACAGAAGTATCGGAAATGCTAGAGAATTTATTACGTCATGACGTCGAGATCATATCAGAGGTATGATGGCAGCAAGAAGGTACAGTGAGCGCCACAATTAGGTCCCCATCTGATGGCTTGAGCTTTAAATATCTGGTTTAGTATATGGTAAATGGTGAAATAATTGTAAGTTTGAAAAGATGAAATAAAATCATCTGTACCAGATTTTACGTTTTATCTTTTTCGGTCATTAAAATTATTTCACTATACACCATATACTTAAGGCTCTAGCTATCAGGTGGGGACTTAATTGTGGCGCTCACTGTACTACTGCTCGTATAGCTCGTCCGACAATCGAACTTTTAAGACAAACTTTTGGAAGAAGGATAATTTCGCGAAATTGTGACTGTCAGGCTCTGCTAACTTAAATGCTCCAGCCTTCTTTTTATGGGAGTATTTAAAACATAGAGGATAACCAGAACTATTCAGCAATTGAAGGCCAACATTTGTGAAGAAATTGAAAACATAAATCAAGAAACGTTACGATAGGTGATGTTTCACGCTATCACCGTGCCAATGTGAAAAGCAAAATGGAGGTTATTTAAATGATGTTATTTTCAAAATTCAATAAAATTTATTTCCAATTATTTTATTTTCTGTTTATAAAAGAATACATGCTTGGGCGTAACTAGAGAATTTGGCTCGGGTGGCTAACTTCCGGTGGGCCTGGAAAGCCCCATATTTTCTCAATTTTTCTTGGGGCAGGGAGCTTTCTGGGGGGGGGGGAGCGAGCCTTCTGGTGGGGGCCAGCCCCCCCCCCGGCACCCCCTAGTTTCGCCCATGAATACATGAGAAAGTTATTTCATTTTAAAATGCTCAGGGGCCCACATCTTGTGGGTACGTGGATGGCGACCACGAGCTACCCGACCTAGGACTGGCAGTCCTATTCTTTAGGTGTCTGTTCCTTCCTTTTATATTTTCAACAGGCGTCAGACCGTGCGACAGGCCGGCCTGTTGCATTTCTAGTTCTATTTCCGGTCGCAAAAAAACCATTCCGCCGACCCCGCACCTCAAGAATAATGCTAAGAAAAAAGAAGATTTCAATTTAAAATGGTCTAGTGATTTTTTGGCAACCCTGTATTTGAGAAGAAAATTATCCTTCTCTAAAACAAAAGAAAAGTGTACAATACATTCATTCACACTGAATAAGTCAAATGGATAACTCGCCCATATATAATGCATGTATTTTGCCCATATGGCATCTCCGGGTCATATACAATTTGAAAGACTCTTGATGAAAGAAAAAAAGTTTTCCCGAAACGTCTCGGTAATTGTTGAAATACGGAGGCCTCAGTTTTTTGGCTGCTCCTACTTCTCTTCCTTCTGCAATACATTAATATAATTTTAAGATCCTTGAAAAGGTTGCGAAACGTCACATAATTTTTACAAGTTTGTGTTATTATTCTTTTTTTTTCTATTTCAGCTTCAACACTTTGCGTTTATGGCTTCCTCAGATATTCGCATCCCTCGAGGAATATTCCCAAGATATTCTGAAGCAGAACACTTCCGATTCGGTTGCTACTTTATGCGAAATTCTCAATTTTCATCCGAATAAAACAGAACAATTTACAATTACAGGACATTGTAGCAATGTAGGTACAAAAAAAAGGCATTAGGAGTAAAATAAATATTTATTTATTTATTGATTATAGGCGATGCTAAAGAATGCAGTCTACCTTAACGCCATGATTGCTGGCATCGCTGCTGCATCTTCATGCTTCTTAGGAAGATTTCTTATTAATTTATTAGGCAAGAAATGGCTAATCAGTAAGTAATCCAACACGAGTTTGTTAATTGACCCATATTCTAATTGGCTAGCTAACAATTCCTCTCCTCTTCTAACATTATTTGAGTTTTCGTTTACTTTAAATTCATAATTTCAGGTAAAATAGTTTGAAAGATAACGTTTCGGCCACTCATTCTAATTAAGATACAATCACGGAATGTAAATTACTTTTTAAGTTTTTCGGCATCTGAGGCCATTTAGATCTCATCCCTATTAATTATCCATTGAAATAAAGTTTTTCGACTGGGACGAGATGCGAACCCTTTGGCACCAGAAGTTAATACTCTATCTCTGAGCCATAGGAAATTACTAAATTTAAAACTCTGGGATTGTATCTAAATTTATACTTGAAAAGGAGTGACCGAAACGTTGTTTTTTATTTTAATTATTATTAGAAATTAAGAATTTTTAATTAGTAACAACAACTGTGAAAGCTTCAACTTGCAAACTAAGACTTTTAAGCTCCTCGAAGTCCTCGGGGCTTGGTGTACGGGTTAGCGTGCTAACCTCGGATACTAAAAGTCACGGGTTCGGACCCCAGGCTGTCATTTGGATACCAAATGGCTTAAATAAGAATGCCTGGACCCCCAATATGTATATTAATAAAATAACGATTATCGTCAAAGTCTTATATGGCCTAAGTTGCCGAAAAGACTGTGGGTATGTGAGTGTGAATGAGAAAAAAAGTGTGAATGTTTAAAAAAAAAAAAAGCTCCTAGAAATTCTCCAGTGTAATTTTGTAAAATGCATCTTGTAAATCTTAGAATATGAACACGTTTCGAATTTCATCTTCTCTTCTTCTTTATATATATAATTCTTCTGTACGTGTGTATGTGACTGAACTCCTCCTAAACGACTGAACCAATTATGATGAAATTTTCTGTGTATGTTTGTGAGTGTCCCGGACAGGTTTTGTTTCACAAATAACAATAAGTTAATGAGTAATTAACCGTTAAATTAAGAAAAAAATAAAAATTAGGAGAAATAGTTGCCATGGTAACAAAATATAAATATTTACCCATGTTTACGATTTTTTTTTTATTTATTTACATTTTGAATTCTAAAATATCGGCGTAAATTTTTTGTCTGTGTACCGGGAGAGTCCCGGAAAGGATATTATTCACAAAAAATCTTAAGTTCATGAATAATTAACCGTTAAAATAATCTCTATATATAAAAATGAAAAGGGAAAATATATGTACCGGTATGTATATAAGTAAGCGAGCAAGGGGGTCCAGGGGCGCAGCCCCCTGGCTAGACGGAAAGCCCCGCCGAAGGCGGGGCTTTCCGTCTAGTATTGTTATATAAATATGATGAAAAATTTTAACAAAAAAATCGGGAAAAATTTTATGCCGACCTCCCATATCTTCTGAGTCTGATGCAAGTTCCAACCTTGACTGAAACGTCACCGGGGATTAACTAATAAATTAATAAAAGTAAATCACTAACAAGCTTAACTTATTTAAATCTTTCATCAAATAAATAAATCCAATTTAAATATTATTGTTATTTTAATTTAAAGTTTTTTTCGGCATTGGAGGCTATTTAGACCCCGTATTGACCATTTGGATACCAAATGGCTTAAATAGAAATGCCTGGACCACCAATCTTCTTCTTTCGCTGTGGCTTATCCCTATTTTTTTTTTTTTTTCTAGGGGTCGCTCATTTTTATTTTCCCTCTCCACAATGTCCTATCCTGCGCATCCTCAAACTCCAATCCCTTCTGCCTGCAGTCCTCAGTCACACAGTCCATCCATCTTCTTTTGGGCCTACCCCTTGGTCTCTTTCCTTCCACCTTCAAATTTAACATTCTCTTCCCCACATATTCCTCTTCTCTTCTCATCACATGACCAAACCATCTCAGCCTACTTTCCTGGATCTTTTTGGATACCTCCACCACCCCTGCCATTCCTCGGATCTTCTCATTTCTCACTCTATCCCTTCTTGTTTTTCCCAATGCCCATCTCACCATTCTCATTTCCGCCACATCCAACTTTCTTTCCTGTGCTTTCTTTATCGGCCAGGTCTCACTGCCATAGATGCCTGGACCACCAATAGACATTATAAATAATAACGGTTATCGTCAAAGTCTTAAATGGCCTAAGTTGTCGAAAAGACTGTGTGAATGTGAGTGTGAACGAGAAAAAAGTGTGAATGTTTTTTAAACTTAAAAAAAAAAAAAAAAAAAAAAAAAAAAAAAAAAAAAAAAAAAAAACACCTCTGATAGTTGAATTAACCGGCCCGTATTTTAGAAAAAAATGCAATCTTTATTAGTATTTTTAGATTGATAGACAATTTCTCGCTTGGGACGGGAACCGAACTATCTCTGAGTCCCGGTTCCCTCATAAAAACCAACCTTTTAATAGGGATCGCAAGTGATTTTATGTAAATATTTTGATAATATTCGTTAAATTTAGCAATTTTCAAGGTGCTAAGAATTGTTTTGTTTTACTCACTGTGTCCGCAAAGTGAAGGCAGCCGACGTGATGCTGCTCGGAAGATGCAATCCTTTGATGATTTCCTGCCAGAGTTTCTTATTAATGACATCCACTAGACCACCGCGGGCAATCACAAGATTGTATAATTCATAGAGATCAAGTACAGACTTGGCCATTATGGGAAGTCGATTGATTGGTGATCCTGGAACAAAAAAAAAGAGAAAAAACAAGATTATTATTTGAAATTTCTACCGGGATTCCCGAGATGCTTACATGCACGCAGACACATACCTCAAGCCTCTGGCTGTAGCCATCTAAAAAAAAAAAACTCTCGATTGTTGTCCGATGATTTTATTTAGGCCATTTGGATGACAAATGGCTTGAATAAGAATGCCTGGACCCCAAAAATTAATTAATAATTAGGTTTTTTTTGGAGAAAAATACACCAGCGGTTGCTTTCCACATTAAAATAATATATTTTACGAATACTTCGAATTGCCTACGCAATTCATCAAATTATACAAATGTGTGGAGCGTTTTTTAAATGATAAAATTTTAATATGACAAGTCATTCTCAATTAGAGAGAATGTTTTGGATGTGCAAGCCACTGAGGAAAAACTATACATGTAAGTACGTGATAGGATTGGTTACAATTCGTTTTTACAACAAAAAAGAGTTTTTCAAATTGACCCGCTTGGCGTACGCAAGTTCTATTACAATGGAATTTGCAAAATAAATTATTTTAATGTGGAAAGCAACCGATGGTGTTCTAATACAATAGAACTTGCGAGCGCCAAGCGGGTCAATTTGAAAAACTCTGTTTTGTTGTAAAAACGAATTGTAACCAATCATATCACGTCAAGGGCGGATCCAGAGGTGTTTCTCGGGGGGGGGGGGTAATCTGGTGTGAATCGTCGCACAGCACACTATTTTTTTTTAATTTCGGCAATTTAAAAGCGCATTCTGTAATTGTTTGCCAGAATATAAATACACATCAAATTTTTAAGTATTAATTTTAAAAATTTTACATTAAAAATAAATTTTTTTGCGAAAAAAGGTATTTTTTCGAATCTCGGGGGGAGGGTAATTACCCCTTTAATCCCCTTGTATCCGCCCTTGTATCACGTACTTACATGTACGTACAGTTTTTCCCTCAGTGGCTTGCACATCCAAAACATCCTCTCTAATTGAGAAAGGCTTCTCATATTTCTTTGAAGGAGGTATATAGCTGAGTGTTGATAATCAAATTGGAAGAATAAATGAGCAAGCAGGTAGTTTATATTTCAATTTATTAACAAACCAGGGCCGACGTTTCGGTCACGTATGGAACCATCTTCAGGGCCTGGTTAATGTCTGAAAATACATATAATCCTCGCCAAGTTATATTGGGCATAAACAATTATACGTAGTTTAATCATGATAATGGTCTGGTATGACCATTCGTCATTCACTCTCTGTCCATGATATGACAATAATAAAATTTGAGGCATGATCATGATTAATTTACGTATAATTGTGTATGCCCAATATAACTTGGCGAGAATTATATGTATTTTCAGACATTAACCTGGCCCTGAAGATGGTCCCATACGTGACCGAAACGTCGGCCCTGGTTTGTTAATAAATTGAAATATAAATTACCTGCTTGCTCATTTATTCTTCCTATTTGCTTCTCATATTAAAATTTTATCATTTAAAACACGCTCCACATATGTAAAATTTGATGCGCTAAGGATTAATAACGTGGTTATCGTAATAGTCTTAAATGGCCTGAGTTGCCGAGAAGACTGTGTGAATGTGTGTGAGAAAAAATGTTTTTTTAATAATAAAAAAAAAACTGTCAATTGTTAGAAATTGAGTTTTTTTTTTTGTTTGAGAAAGAAATAGAAACAGACAGGAAAGATAATTTGATATTATTAGGCCTACTTAAAAGGGTAACGTGCCGGGATTTCATTTGGGAAACACAAATTTTTTAGGACCAACAAGTAGTGGGGAATTATTTTTTCATCTTACGATTAAATAACCTTTATCAATGAAATGACTTTTCATTATAAATATTCATGATAATCTCCTTTTGTTTTTAGTTTTTTGTTTCCTAATCAGCGGCGTGTGTGGTCTTGGCCTCTACTGGGGCTACAACGAGCTCACAATATTAACAATGAGTTCAATACACATTGGAGTGTCCGCTATCAACGTTTCCGCCCTCATGACTGTCATCGTTGACCTCTTCCCCACTAGTTTAAGGTGAAAAGAGAAAACAATATTTTTTTTTTTTTAACTAGATTATAGCCTATTATATTCATATGCTTTTCTTTTTGTTTTTAGGACCATGTCAGTGTCCATCACATTTATGGCTGGAGAAATTGGAGCGTTTGCTGGAAATTTATTATTTCCAATTTTATTAGAAATGTCTTGTATGGTTCCTTTTCTTGTTCTTGGAGGAATTCCTTTAGGTAAGTTATTCGAACCTGAGGAGGTTTAACATTTTTTCTAAAGACTTATATATTTTAATAATGTAGTGGGACGTTCCACATGTTTGTTTTTCGTGACCACCCAACTGAAATTCAGCCATGCTTAACAGCAACGATCTTTCTTTTTCTCTTGCCGAAAAAATAAATTCATTTGAGGTGGTTAATATAAAGAAGACTTTTGGTAGGCACGATTTTCAGGGACAAAAAAATTTTTCAATCTCATGCCAACTATTTATTCAACGTGGTCCGAAACTGTTGCCAGAGGATTAGTAAAATATTATATTTTCGGCCGATCTTCTTTATTTTATAAAATTTTTCACCATAATATCGCCAGCTGAGTGGCAAAAATTGAACAATTCGAGAAAAGGAGACACACTTTTATAAACATATGTATTTAAATAGCCGGGCAACAAATGAATATGCCAAAATCAATAGTAAAGAATGGAAATGTTTTCGCCACTTTGCCACTCAAAAGGGAAGATGTTTTGAAAAATTGAATTTTCCGACTTTGGTCCCTCAGCATTTCTCAGCAGGTGATATAATGCCTTGGTGGGTTGCAGGCACTCTGGGATGAAATAATTTTTATTTCCTTTTATTCGACGTTTCGATCTTCTTCAGGGCAGATAAGTTATGTTTAGAAATTTCATCTATATATAATAAATACAAATATATATTTTCTTTAGCTGGAGACTGTGTATAGTATTGGTGCTGGGTAGGCAGCCAGGATTAGAAATAAAACACAATTTTATTTCAATCTGCTCGTCGACGTTTCGGGTGCTAATCGCCCCCTTCCTCAGGACTGAGCCAGTGTCAATTATAACAATACGATGTCATTTGTTGTGATATTTTAAACATTTTGATTACAATGTATAATTCTATAGAGCAAGTATGTTTTGTTTCAATACAAAAATGTTTCGATTGGAATGAATTCATTCTAATAAAAATAGGGAACAATTAGCATTCGAAACGCCGACCAGCACTTCGAAATAAAATTTTTTCTCGTCTTGGCTGCCTGCCTATTAGAATTATACATTGTAATCAAAATGTTTAAAATATCACAACAAATGACATAGTATTGTTATAATTGACACCGGCTGAGTCTTGAGGAAGGGGGCGATTAGCACCCGAAACGTCGACGAACAGATTGAAATAAAATTGTGTTTTATTTCTAATCCTGGCTGCCTACCCAACACCAATACTAAATACAAATATATTTTCTCTGGTTGGAGATTGTCTCTAGGCTATTAGCCAGGACGAGAAATAAATCGTTATTTTTCTCCCTTCCTTATTAATTAATTGACATCTGAGGAAGGGAGCGATTAGCACCCGAAACGCATTATCAGTCCTGAAGAAGAAAGTAATGCGCACCTCAAACAAACATGCCTGCCTGTCTTTCGGTTAACTCTCAAAATAAACTACCTGGGAGAGAGAAAAATGTATTTTCTGATCGTTGACAGTTATTTCAAGAAGGGCGAGTTTGACGATAGGAATGTCCAAAAGTATTTTCTTTAGAAAAGCCAGAAAAACGACAACTTCTAAACAAGCAAATTTCCTGACAAATTTCAAATCTCTAAAATATAAGCAAAATCAACTGGACGATGTTATGCACGAAGGAACCAAGCGCCATTAACCCACAACTGAGATAGGGGGAAACCAATGACAATGACTTTTTTTTTTCTTTTATACAAAAAAAAGTGAACAGAGTAATAATGTTATGATTTAAATAAAGAGATAGATCTTCTTTTTCCCTACAAGATGGCGATCTTATCTCAATTTCGATAAATTTATGCATAAAATTTTTTAGTTGTCTAATTCTTAATTACAATTTTTTCTTATTTTTTAGTTTTAGCGTTTCTTTCGTTATTGATTCCATCGACAGTCAACAAACTACAATAAATTTAACAATCGAAAACGAATTTCAACTCCAAGTCAGTGCTGCACAAACGATTAATTCATTCATCTTTGTATTTGCTCTTTCATAATGCATTTCACATTTCACGAGACAGCACTGATCTAAGTGATTCATCTCCTTTACTAATATTTAAAATCCCTCGAGTTGACGTATAGCTCAAGAATCAGTGTTTTTTCGTTTTACATGGACGGAACAAAGACTTAAAAAAAATGAACGCCAAAGATATTAAATTCATTAAATACAAGTGTGATCACAAAAAAAAATATATAATAGTGAAACGTTTCAAGTGATTTATTTGTAAATTATTATTTTGTTAAGTTAATTAAACGATCTTTTTTTTTTTTAAATACTTTTTGTTAATTTTATTCCTTTTCTTCCTATTAAGGGTCGTAATGTTAAATATATTTGGACCCTGTTGTAAAGATATATGAAAATTATGTCAATTTTTATTGATTTATTTTTTTGTTTTAATCATATTGAATTTAAAAAAAAAAAATGTATTATTTTTAATATTAATGATATAATTAGAAAGAAGGAAAAAAAAGAGAATTTTTTTTTTATTAAAAAAAAACTAATTTCTGAAAAAAAGATTATTATGTTCTAGACTGGCAAGTCAGCTGTTGATAGCTTTTGATAACAAGCAAAAAAAAAGAATAAAAAAATTTTTGTAATAATACCAAGAGGTACAGAAGTACCGATCGCTTGGAAGGCATTATCAAGAAAAAAAAAAAAAACAATCTATATCTTATCTTCAAGAATTATTAATTCAACTAAAAAAAGAAAACAAAAAAACGACTTCTATAACACAAAGCAGCTGGAAAAATTTTCTTGCTCTATTGACTGCACCTCCGAGATCTCATATACTGGACCATCGGGTGGTGTCGTCTTTCCATGGTACGCGGTTTCATCTTGACAACTAAAAAGAAACATCACCATCATCACCCAAGAGGACGTGGCGTTTCGAAGGAGAAGGTGGGATCCCATCCAACAAGTAAAAATACTATATCAATTTTTATTGCAATTGCAAGCATTAGCATATAGCATTAATTTGAACTTTAAATGATTTTTAAGAGAATAAATTGAGCTCACAAAAAGAAATAAAAACTTTCATGAATAATTTTAAACCAACAAAAAAAAAATAAAATTAAAATTTATTCAATTAGCTAATAATAATAAGATAATTAACTAATAATAATAAGATATTTCTATTAAATTATTCCTAAAATAAAAAAAAAAATTTTCTTTATAAATATATTCATAATCCTTATTGTCAATTTGATTAAAACAAAAAAATAAAAAAGAATTTTTATTAATTCACACCAAACGTTTTGATTCTTTTATTTTTTTATTTTCTAATTCAGTAAAACTAATCAATAAAAAAATTGATTTTTTTGAATAAATCTCAATCCCGTAATTGCTTGTTAAATAAACTAAAGTTTTTTTTAAGTATTTTGTTTGTTTTCCTGTTTAAATTTGAATTTTCTCTTTCAGCCAAAAGACATTTCTCAAAATCTTCCTATACAAGTCCTACCCGATAGACTCAGCATAGCAAACTGTACTCCCACGATAAAGAGTTACACCTATTCTTGCCCAACAACGATAATAATTCAATATAAAAGACGAAGCAGATACAATTATAACTAATCATTAACTAGATCTATTAACTAATAAATCAAAACATCTTTTATAATCTGTAGAAATTCCTTTAAATCCACCTTTTCGATCGGGTCTCTCAGTTGATCCATTAGGGGGTCCTTGTTTTCTCTTATCCCCACCCGCGATTTGGGCAAAATAAGGTTATATGGTGGGGGTGCTGGGATAAGATTAGATGGGATTTGGAAGATTTTGGGGTTTATTCAATGATGGGACTGGTGATGACATTATATGATCTAAACCAAGATTAATATTAAAATAATTATAGTACATCAATTCTTTAATCCTCTAATTAAATCAGAATTGCACTCCGACATGCCTAGGGATTTACGATCTCGTAGTGTTCCATCATTTGTTTACCCACAGGCCCAATCTACAACTATGGAAAGTCAACTCAGTCCTCTCACTCCCACTGGTGTGAGGCAAGAAGCAAGCACAACAAACTCACCTCAACTCAACGAAAGTCATAGGCAAATTCAACCTCACTTAACAGTTCCCCTTCGGGATGAGGAAAATGAAAATACCCAACCCCATCCTTCCGTCGACTCGAACATCATCCCTTCAACTGAACCCCTAGTCAGTCAGCCTCCCGCAAACATTGAAACCTGGCAGAGATCGGTCATTCAGATGTTCCAGACTATTCATCAACAGAATACGCAACAATTCCAAACCATACAACAACAGAATGAAAAACTCTCTTTTGAATTCAAAGAAACAAAAATTAGTCTATCACAACAATTAAAACAGATGGCTGACACATTGCAGCAAACTCAAACACAAGTTAAACAAATTGAATTAAGACATCTCCAAGTTGAAGCGGTAACTGATTCTCAACAAAAACGTATTGATAACCTGGAAAATAAAACAGACCAATTAGAACAACAACTAATTACGAAGCAGCAACAAACTCTATTGGACGTAGGTTCACAAGTTCAAAAAGCGCACATGGATTGGACAACACAATATCAAACATTGTTCAAGAAATTCCAACCAACACAAACATACAGTTAATGAGTTACAAAAAGATCTGACCCTGCATCAAAACACCCTTTCATCAAATATAAATACAACTGCCTCGGTATGTAGTCATACTATCTGTCCTGCCAATCAGATATCTTTAACCGAAATACAAAAGAGATGTGCACACTTGGATCGATTTTCTGGTTCTGTTGACCCACAAAATAAGACTCACCCCCTAGAAGATTTATTGAAAATATCGAGTTCATTTCGGAACAGGCCGTGCCAAGAGAGTCTGCGCATACACACACGCTATTGTATTGTGTTAGTGGCAAAGGCATTGAAATGGATACAAGAAAATAAGATGGACTATCCTCTTTTTTTCCAGTTGGGTTAAAGCTTTTTAAAGACAAGTTTTGGGGCTCGATGTCCAACGACAGGTTCGTTATACCTGTCTTCTACATCCTTTTGATCCGAGGAAAAGTCCGCTCTCTTGCCTTACGATTT
>JAKCPI010016624.1:0-17901 GCA_023213315.1 Euborellia annulipes | reverse complement strand
TATTTATTAATAATTCTAGTAAGGACTAAAAGAGAACCGAAACGTCTCCTGTGATTGGAATCTGCATACAGAGTTTATTTATTGTCTGTTCATGCCCATAATTATTATTTATTATTATGAAAATTAGTAGATCACCCTAAAAATAAAAAATTGAATTAGAATTCACTCTAGTCAATTAATTGTGTTGAATTATAAATTTGTTATATCTATTAATATTTACCTTTTATTTGCGAAATTTTTTCTCTCTCCCTCACACAAATATTCACTAATTAAATTAAAAGTAAACACAAAAAAAATTTATCTCTTTTAGTTTTCCGACAATAATTATTTGCTAATGGAAATGTTTGAATGTCTCAATTGTGTTATTAAGCATGTTATATGAGTCTTGACCTGAAAACAAAAAAGAATTTTAATTTGCCTTGTTAAATTATAAGAATTATGAATTAGTATTCCAAGTTATTTATTTTTACCTTAAATTTGCCAAAAAATAATGCAAATTTTCTCTCTTCTCTCACTTCCCTTTCTCAATCTCATAAACACAAAAAGTAAAAAGATATTTTCATTTACAACAAAATGTGTATGTGGTAAATGAAAATAGGGTCTTTAAAGAAACAGCAAAAAGATTTTAAATAATTAATTATCCCTTGCTTGCCATATACAAATTACATGTATATATATATTTACCGTAAACCGAGCGAGAGTCTGAAGAAATCATATCAGTGACGGGGGCTAACGGGGAAGAGATCCTACCTAGCCTAACACAAAATACGAAGACAATAAATAGAGAGAGTATTTGTGACCCCGTCCCCACCATCAGATCGGTGGAGCCCTCGGGTCTGTCCCTAGCCTCCAAAGGGATTGCAATTTGGACCCTCCAGGCTATTCCTGGGGAAACTGCACCCTTCCCTGACTCGTTTAAACTCATAGAGCCACCTCAATGATACAAAAACATCAGACTCCCGAATGCGTCAACGAAAGACGCCTTTTCGCAAAACACAAGAAAAGAACACTTGAGAACCTGGGCTTCGATCTCTTTCTCTCAGATCTAACCGCATCTCCTTATGAACCGTTCATGGTACAAATCAACGAGAATATCTTTCAATTTAGCTCTCTGATGGAACCTAAAATAAAAACAAATCGAGGGATCCTAACAACAAAAGACCTGAAACTAACAACAACAACAAATCTCCAACAGAGAGGCCTAAAATGAAAGAGATCCTCGTTGATTTCTCCACTAATTAATTCACGAGAGGAAGCTACAAGTTCAAAAATAAATAAAAACCCATCTCGACAAAAAAAAAATGAAATATTGATATTTGTAGAAAAAAAAATCAAATCATATTTAGGTACAGCTGTAAAAAAAAACATCCTAAAAAAAGCTAATCTAATCCCTCTTTAATAAGCTTTGCACCATACAAAAACTTACGGTTGGATGTTCTCTTTCTACTCGCTCGAAGTTCTCGAAATCTGCAAAAAAAGAGATAAAACTAAATTAGAAAATGTTAATTTATATATATATATATATATATATATATATGTAGCATTTATGAATGTGTGTGTGTATGGACGGAACGGCACAGTAGAGAACTCACAAGTATTAATATGTGTTACAAAAGTAAACAAATAGAATATTCACCTGCCATGGAGTTGAAGATCACCCGAAGCCTCCTGGCTCAGCCTCTCAGCTCGACACTTGCACTACACTAGCACTGCACTGCACTGACAAGAAAAACTGCACGCATCTGAAAAAGAAAAGATTTATTAGACTCTTTCTCTCTCTCTTATCTGGCCATAGTCAGGATAGAGTCCTGGAGGTTTCTGCCCGACCTCGCGATTTCTTCGCTGGTTTGAGGTGATTTTGACTCCGTTTTTGTACGGTATTTAACCACAAGGACTATACCTGACTACGCCCTTTTATCAAATTAATGATGTTAACTTTAATTTTAATTATAATAAGTTAAAGGATTTATTATGGAAATAAAACCCAGAGTAAACAAATAGAATATTCATTCACCTTCTGTCAAGTTGAAGATCGCCCGAAGCCTCCTGGCTCAGCATCAGCTCCCAAATTGCACTGCAATCATCTGAAAAAGAAAAGATTTATTAGACTCTTCCTCTCTCTTTATCTGGCTGGCCGTCGAATTATGTTATATTTTGAATATATTGTTATATATTATAGCCCAAATAAACTAAAAAAAATTGCCTCATACATATGACAAGTAGGAAAGGAATTTTTCTTCTTTTTATTTCTTGAATAAAAATAAATTCTTAAAACTCACTCAAAATTCAATCACCCAATTGATAAAAATGATGTCAATATATATATATATATATATATTTATGGAATAATGGCCAAAATGATATGCAAATGCCAAAAGAATAAATATATAAACTCTCTATTTAGGATGTATATATATACATTGGCAAATGAATGTCAAAAGAGAAACTAAAATATTTTATGTGGAATTTAATAATAAACTAAAAAAGCAAAAATTGAATATTTTTAAACCTTTATCCCATTGAAATGAATCTGAATAAATAAATTTAGATAGATATTAGTCCCCGTTTTAATATGAAATGAAAAATGACATTCCTGTCTGAGTGTATCCAAATTTACAAATATGTATTATTAATTATATATGAATGGAATTAAATCAATTATTAATGTTGAAATAATTATAAAATTAGAGAGAATGTGAATGTGTTAAAAGAAAGAACAAGATATGACATGCCTTAAGAGTGTGATCAGAAAAAATAAATATAGATGCAATTGTTAAGAGAATTATTTAACAAACATTTTAAATTTCGTTAGTATAAGGGTATTTTATGGCTGGTAGAATTTGTAACAGGAATGAAAGTTAGAAGAAAAATGCAACCAGAATTTTTTCTTTAGCTAGCTGTTGAAATATATTTTTAAAGAAAAAATTCTGGTTGCATTTTTCTTTTAACTTTCATTCCTATTTTAAATTTCCTTATTAAAATTAATAGATATGCAAAGTGAATGAAAATATATATGGAAATAAGAAAATGTGAAATCCATGTGATTGGTTATAGAAATTTAATATTTACATTTTTAACCCTGACGACTATTAATTAGATAGAACCTAATAAATAAATGGGTTAATTTGAATAGAAAATAATTGATTTTATTTACCTTTAGAATGATTTGATGAAATTATATTAAAAATATTAAAAAAAAAAAAAACACTTATTATATTCATTGACAGAAGACAAGGCGCGATTTGGCAAAGGCAAAGATGACAGAATGGAGCTGGTCAATTGAAGATGCTTCAACTAATTCTCTTCAGAAATATTCAAGTATAATTAAATTTTTACTAATTTAAAAATTATTTTAACTTGAAAAACGAATTATAATTTTTTTTTTTTAAATAATTTCTAGTTTTATTTTAATTTTTATCATTAAAAAATATTTTGTTTGACACATCATAAAAAAATTAAAATAAAACTAGAAATTATTTAAAAAAAAAATTATAATTCGTTTTTCAAGTTAAAATAATTTTTAAATTAGTAAAAATTTAATTATACTTGAATATTTCTGAAGAGAATTAGTTGAAGCATCTTCAATTGACCAGCTCCATTCTGTCATCTCTGCCTTTGCCAAATCGCGCCTTGTCTTCTGTCAATGAATATAATAAGTGTTTTTTTTTTTTTTAATATTTTTAATATAATTTCATCAAATCATTCAAAAAGGTAAATAAAATCAATTATTTTCTATTCAAATTAACCCATTTATTTATTAGGTTCTATCTAATTAATAGTCGTCAGGGTTAAAAATGTAAATATTAAATTTCTATAACCAATCACATGGATTTCACATTTTCTTTATTTCCATATATATTTTCATTCACTTTGCATATCTATTAATTTTAATAAGGAAATTTAAAATAGGAATGAAAGTTAAAGAAAAATGCAACCAGAATTTTTTCTTTAAAAATATATTTCAACAGCTAGCTAAAGAAAAATTCTGGTTGCATTTTTTTTTCTAACTTTCATTCCTGTTACAAATTCTACCAGCCATAAAATACCCTTATACTAACGAAATTTAAAATGTTTGTTAAATAATTCTCTTAACAATTGCATCTATATTTATTTTTTCTGATCACACTCTTAAGGCATGTCATATCTTGTTCTTTCTTTTAACACATTCACATTCTCTCTAATTTTATAATTATTTCAACATTAATAATTGATTTAATTCCATTCATATATAATTAATAATACATATTTGTAAATTTGGATACACTCAGACAGGAATGTCATTTTTCATTTCATATTAAAACGGGGACTAATATCTATCTAAATTTATTTATTCAGATTCATTTCAATGGGATAAAGGTTTAAAAATATTCATATCTTTGATATTTTCTTTTAACATTCACATTCTCTCTAATTTTATAATTTATTTTCAACATTAATAATTGATTTAATTCCATTCATACCTTAATATTAATATTTATTGTAAATTTGGTACTCCCGGTAGGAACATTTTTTCATTTCGCCACCAAAAGAGGAGACTAATATATATCTAAATTTATTTATTTAGATTCATTTCCATTGCGGGAGGTAAGGTTTTAAAAAGCCTTTGGTTTTTTAGTTAATTAAATTCCATATATATATATATTTAGTTTCTCTTTTGTGCATTTCGTTTCGCCAATATATTTATATATATATGGGTGATTCTACGCTATTTGAATTTTATTGGTCAGTGGAAAAAATATATGTTAAAATAATTATATCATTGATACTGTATTCTTAAATAATAAAGAATATCGTGTTTTATTGGGGCCATTTAGTCAATTCACGATAACTGTTTCATTTTAGGAATTAATAGTTGAAAATAGTCATAAATGTCAGTATTCTGGGTGTCCATTTCTAGTTTTTTTTTTTTACTAGTTTTATTCGACATTCATTTATTTATTAACTTGACATAATATTTTTTACCATAATTATAAACATAAGTAAACCCCAAAACATAATTAATGAAAATACATTTTAAAGTATTTGTTATTATAAAAAAAAATACTTGTTTTCACGTGACCTAAAAATGATGTCATCTATTCTGGAAAAATTAAAAGATAAAAATTTATCATAAAAACTGCCAAAGGATAACAATGACCATGAATAACAGGCGTAGTACAGTCTGAAGTAAGAAGCAAGCTAACGGCGTTGAGCATAATTCAAATAATATAGCTTTAGTTATTGTTGGTTGTCATAAAGTGTGTTTGGCCCAGTCGATGCAATATTTATTCTGGTAAATAAATCTCTTTATATTTTATCGTTACGTAACTCTACATATGTACAATGCAATGTTTATTGTATGTAAATGTCATGATTACGTCGAAACTTTGGCAAGAAAGACGCGTATTGTTTTTTTTTAACGTAATGTGTGGTTTTGTCATTAGTTTGGCTGTCATTATTCAGGCACATTCAAGGGTTCGCATCCCGTCTAATGAAACAAAAATGTATTTCAATTGGATTTAGCTATCAATCCAATTAAAATAAATAGATACGGGGTCTAAATGGCCTTCGATGCCAAAAAATGGAATAAAAAAAAACTCTGTCAGTGAAAATACCCGCCCACGGGTAGGGACGAAATTTTGTTTCCTTAATATCTTATAGATATAATATGTATGTTTTTTAATATTAATTCAGCTTTCATTATAAATAGTTAATTGTCTGTCACTTTCCTAGCTTAATTTTCACAATTCTGCCAATAGTGTCTTTCTTCAGGTAACATATTTCTTCTGGTGCTAATAAACTCAAAAAAATTAAAAAATATCTTCTGGCCTTTATCATTACAGATACGAAAAATGTGAACTTAAGGAAATCATGAATGTTGAATTGGAACAGAGTATATTTGGTTTCTGGACACAAAAAATCCAAATAGCGTACGAATCACCCCATATATATCCTAAATACAAAATTTATATATTTATTCTTTTTGGCATTTGTGAATATCATTTTGGCCATTTTCCATAAATATATATATATATATATATATATATATATATATATATATATAATGACATCATTTTTTATCAATTGGGTGATTGAATTTTTAGTGAGTTTTTTTTTTTTTATTCAAGAAATAATTAGAAAAATTCTTCTTACTTTGTCATTGAAATGGGAGACAATTTTTGAGTTTATTTGGGCTAAAATATATAACATAATTCGACGACTCCCAATCCTGACTGGGCTTGTTACGGTGAGCCAGATAATAGAGAAAGAGTCTAATAAATATTTTCTTTTTCAGATTAATTGATACTTTGGGAGCGTGCCACGAGCCAAGGAGGCTTCGGGCGATCTTCAGCTTGACAGAAAGGTGAATATTCTATTTGTTTACTGTGCTTTTTATTTCCATAATGAATCCCATACAGTATTGTAATTAAAATTAAAGTATCCTTATGAAACTAACATCATTAATTTGATAAAGGGGTAGTCGGAGGGTATAGTCCTTGGCTGAAACCCACGAAGCCTGCAGGACTCTATCCTGCTGACTACGGCCAGATAAGAAGATAGAGAAAGAGTCTAATAAATCTTTTCTTTTCCAGATGAGGGGAGTTCAGTGCAGTGCAGTGTAGTGTAGTGAAGTGCAAGTGTCGGCTGAAAACTGAGCGGAAGCTAGAGGTGATCTTCAACTCCATGGCAGGTTAATATTTCCTTTGTTTGCCACCAATAGTATTACTTATTAAATGTTAGACACATATTACATGTCACACACATACCATTTTTGCATTTCATGAGCATGCCCCACATGCACACACGAGTCTCATATAAAATTAGCATTTATACAATTTAGTTTTTATCTTTTTTTTTGCAGATTTCGGAGGCATGGAGCAAGTGAAACAGGAACAGCCAGCAAGTTTTTTGTATGGTGCAAAGCTTTTTAGATTAGCTTTTTTTAGGATGTTTTTTTTTTTTACAGCTGTCCCTAAAAATTATTAGATTTTTTTTTCTAAAAATATCAATAATTCATTTTTTGTCTTTTAATTTAATTCATTAAATTTGCATTTTTAAAATTTGATATTTAAATTTCATAAATGATGGAGATGGGTTTTTATTTATTTCGGAACTTGGGTTTCTTCTCAATCAATTAATTAGTGGAGAAATCAACGTGGATCTCTTTCATTTAAGCCCTCTGTTGGAGATTTATTTACATTGTTAACATTGGCTTCTGTCAGGTGTACCTTCTCCATCTTTGGCTAGATCGTTGTTTGTTTGTTAGGATCCCTCGATTTGTTTTTATTTTGGGATTCCATCCAGAGAGCTAAAATGAAAGATATTCTCGTTGATTTCTTCCAGGAACGATTCCTAAGGAGATGCGGTCAGATCTAATAGAAGAGATCGAAGCCCAGGTGTTCAAGTGTTCTTGTGTTTGCGAAAAGACGTGTTTTTGTTGGCCCATTCGGGAGTCTGATGTTTTTGTATCTTTGAGTGTGGGTTTGAGGTAGCTCTATGAGTTCAAACGAGTCAGGAAAGGTTGCAGTTTCTCCAGGAATAGCCTGGAGGAGGTGTAATTGCAATCCTTGAGGCTAAGGACGAACCCGAGGGCTCCACCGACTCTCTCGACTCTTCTCTGAAACGAAATCAATTTACTTCGGATTTTATTGTGTGTGCGTGTGAGGGACGGACGGACGGCGCTGACATTCGCTCTAATCGTAGTTTGTAGTTTGTAGATTGCTCTCTGATGATTAATTCAATTATTAAATCGGACTAATTCAATTATTTATTCATAAAATTTTTATCTAAATAAATCGCGTCATATTCCTTAGATGTTTTATATTTTAATCTCTAAAAATATCAATTGAAACTGTGTAGATGAGTATTTATGTGGCAAGTAATTGTTCTGAAGAAGGAATCGAATCAAGTCTGAAACGGCAATAAAAAGAAATTGTATTTTTTGCACATTTTATCACACTCAGGTCTATTCTCTAAGCAAAAACGTTAACTTTTAATATCTGTAAACAACATTAATTCATTTTAACATTTCCATGTAAACAAAAACTTTAAAGCCAAAGCGTTAACAGTTAGTAAATCATGTTAAAAATTAATGCCATGTCTAGGGGGTGCCTTTAATATTTTAACGTCGTGTTTAAAATATACATGGCGTTCTCAACTTAAAAAGTAAGGTTATGATTTTGATATCTTTGAAATAAAAGCAACATGTTAACGTTCTTGTTAAAACTTTGTTTAGAGAATAGCATTTTTTAACGCTGATTGTTTTTACATTACTTTTTAACACCCATTTGTTTATTTTAAATTTTAACGTCTGTTTTTAGAGAAGATACGGCATAAATTCAAGGGCTATTCTTGATTCCGCTTTGTTTCAAATATACAGGGTGAACAAAATTAGTAAAAAATTTTTAACTAGATTTTTGATATTTTTAAGTTTTTTTTTTTTTTTTAGTAAATAACTGCCTCGTTTCAATAACTCAGTGGAAAATAGGGTAATCTGAGAAATCGGATAATTGCTGAGTGTAACTAAATAAGAAACCCCTCTGGTGGCATTAAAGCCAATTAATTAAAATAATTAATCTCTCAAATGAAAAATAATAAAAATTTCTATATAATTAAATTTTAAATAAAGAATTATATATATCATGTGTTGGTCCATGAGGTAATTATGAAAAACATATAACCAAGTATTTATTAATTTAAATAAGCGCCCCCGGGTGTGGCGTAGTAGGTAGCGTGCCTACCTCCTATACCAAACGTCGCGGGTTCGGACCCAGGCAGTCCGATGATTTTATTTAAGCCATTTGGATACCAGATGGCTTAAATAGAAATGCCTGAACCCCAAATTGATTTATTAATTACAACGGTTATCGTCAAAGTCTTATATGGCCTAAGATGCCGAAAAGACTGTGTGAATGTGTGTATGAGTGTGAGTGTGAATGAGAAAAAAGTGTGAATGTTTTTTTAAAAAAAAAAAAAAAATTTAAATAAGCGAAAAATGTAGGTACCGCCGGGAGTTGCACCACGGATCTTGTCGATTTACGCTCAACATGCCCTACTGTTGGACCACAGTACGCACTCGCTTATTTAAATTATGACATACATTTTTCGCTTATTTAAATTAATAAATACTTGGTTATATGTTTTTCATAATTAAATTTTTATTTTTTTTCCCTTAGAGGGCACACTGGTGTGGAACCAGAAATAAGGATGAGTTCGAGCTAGAGACGAACGAAGGAGGAGGAGTTAGAGATAGGAAATGATGCAACTTCTGGGGTGCCGGTAGATGGCTACGGCCAGAGGCCGATAGGGTTTGAGGTGTGTGTCTTCGTGCACGAAAGTACCTCGGGTAAATAAACGGGGATCCCGATAGGAAGTTCAAATAATAATAATACCGTAATTTTTCTCTTAGAAAGATTGGAGATGGGGCTCAGATGGATAAAGACAGACAGACAGACCGACGGGACACCTTACCATTATGCACAGTATATAGATCCCCTTTAACAAAGTGTTATTTTTCAATAAGACAGATATGCATTTTTATTATTATTTGCCTGAAACGAGTTGACTGAAAAATTGCGGCATTTGGATTATAAAAAGGCGAGGGTCCGCTGCAGGCGGCTAGTTTAGAGAAATGTTGATTTGTCGGCCACTACTTGGGATTATACTCCTCTGCCTCCTATGATTAAATCGCAGACCTGTTTCCACACACACACCTTTTTTATTCTTTCCAATTCCTTGATTTATTTTATTCGTTTAACGCAATAAATAGAAAAATTTATTAAAATAACATTTATACTACATATATATATAGAAAAAAATGGATATCTATAAACTTAGGATTATCTTAAATTTTATAACTGAAATCTATAGTTGTGTAGTATAGGAAAAGATATTTTTATTTTTTATTAAAAAGATTTACAAAAGTACAAAAATTATTAGGCTATATAATATTAGGGAATAATACTAAAAACCTTTTCTACCAATTTTCCATAAACAATTTTTTATTATTTTTTTTTTTTTGCCCCGCTTGTATCACTTTAGGAGAAGTGTTTTGAGGTGGAGGGAGAACTATAGAATGTCTTACGCCATCTTCGACCATACCCTGGCAAATTGCAATTACTATCATGTTTATTTATAATACTTATTGTTTTATTGGATTTTATATCTATTTTTACTTTCTCTTACCTCTATATATGTTAGTATACTGGTATATAGAGAGAAAGTATTGGATTCATGTCAAAAATTCGATGTCAAGAGTTTGATGGATATACACGTTTTGAGGCCCCCGAATCCAAAAAAGTGGTTTTCGCGACATGGTCTGTCTGTGGGTGGGTGTGTCTAGGTTCAATTTAAAGCATGAAGGAATTGAGCTAGGAGGTTGAAATTTTGTATTTAAGTTAGGTACCTCCCTGGAACCGGACCCGAAGCTTTTGAACAAAATCGGCCAAAGAGTACTAGTACTTTACTGATGTACTTTTTCAGTTTTTTTTTTTTTTTTCGATTTTCTCAAAATTCGCTCCAACGATTTTGTTGGTAAAATTGAAAAATCAATTATTTTTTAGATTCTCTTTAAAATGTATATTCTCATTTTGTCTTTGAAATCTTCTGAAGACCACTTTACTCTTGTACTCCATAGAAAAGATAGGAGAAATGGTTGCCATGGTAACAAAATATAAATATTTTCACATATAAATTTTACATCTTGAAAGTGGAATGTACCGTACTGTCGGAAACTAAATACATGTCGACACAAAAAATCTGGAGTACAAGCACAGTACACAACATTCGATTACCGAAGGTAAGAAAAAGTTGTGTGCTGTGCACCCGCCAGTCACATCAGATTTTTTTTAGAATAAAAACAAAAAATTTGGATTACGTTTTAATTTTCGATTAGAATCTGCCCTATATGTTTTCTTTTTTTTTATTTAAGGAAATTCTTAATTAAACAAAATAGTTAAAGACAAAGAGGGTGGGTGAGTGTGTGCGAGGAGGGGGCGAAGGGGAAGGGGAAGGGGGAGGGAAAAAGGAGGCAAATGGGTTTAGTTAACTTTTTAAAACTCACAATACGAACAAACAATATAAGTTGAATTTGTGCCAAATTTGGTTAATTTTCAAGTTACTCTCTCTCTCTCTCTCTCTCTCGTAAAATTCTAAAACTGAATTTAACTAGTAAAACAAATTAAATCGATGTTTTTTAGTTACGAGAGAACAACGAGAAAGAGAGAGGAGAAAGTTAGTAAAAAAAAAAACAACATTAATGTTATTTAGATCAAAAATGTTGTAGTTAGTTGTAAAACTTTGGTGTGACTGGTCGCACACCAGATTTTTTTTGTGTCGAGATATATTTAGTTTCTCCTTAACTTGACCACTTGCATTTCATACCTATATCTCTCTTTAGTCATTAGTGTCAGAACTGACACGTTGTGGTTACTCTGAATGGTAACTTTCATGGAAATAATCCTGAGATGGGTTTCCGTTTCCTTCCCCAGGCGGAGGCATCTAAAACAGAGTTGAATAATTTTGACGTGACAATGCATATAACAGTTAGATAGTTAGATAGGTTAGGGAATCATTATCAGCTCATAAAACTCCTCAGTAATTGACGTCGTGACGTCACCGGCATCTCACACCAAGTTTCTTTACTACGCTAGGAGAGTGTGCTACTGTCGCTTTATTGTTTACATTTATATATTTTTCATATATCTATATTCTATATATACTGTATTATTTAAAAGAAAAGGCTGTCTGCGGGTCTGTCGACATGTCTGTTTGTAACGCATATCTAGGGTGTAAATAATTGAAAAATGGTTTCCAGACCTCCCCTCCCTTCCTAAAATTTATTTTCCACTCAATTTTTTTATTTCATACTTTTATATTATGGCGCAAAATTAATTAAAATATTAATACAATGATCTGGATAACTCTTATTTTATTACCCTAAATCGAATAATTTTCCAAAAATTTTCAGTTAAATGCCTACAATCCGAAAATAAGTTTCACTTGCATCGTGATTTCCTAAAAAATTATTATTTGAAGGTTTAAACTCTTGTAGATTCCGAACGGATAATCAGATCCAACTAAATATGATGTCCATATGTGCAGGAAGAAAAACTCTAATTGACTATATAATCGGGAATAATAAACTCAAGCGTACATTTTTACTTTCTCTTACCTATGTATATATGTAATATATATATAGAGAGAAAGTATTGGTTTCATGTCAAAAATTCGATGTCGAGATTTTGATGGATCTTCACGTTTTGAGGTCCCCTGAATCCAAAAAAGTGGTTTTCGCGACATGGTCTGTCTGTGGGTGGGTGGGTGGGTGGGTGGGTGTGTGGGTGTGTGTGTGTGTGTTCAATTTTAAGCATGAAGGAATTGAGCTATGAGGTTGAAATTTTATATTTAAGTTAAACACCCCCCGGGACCGGAAAAATAAGCTTTTAATCAAAATCGGCCAAAGAGTACTAGTACTTTACTGATGTACTTTTTTCAGTTTTTTTCGATTTTCTCAAAATTTGCTCCAACGATTTTTTTTTAAATTCAAAAATCAATTATTTTTTAGATGCTCTTTAAAATGTATATTCTCATTTTGTGATTGAAATCTTCTGAAGACCACTTTACTCTTGTTCTCCATAGAAAAGATGGGAGAAATGGTTGCCATGGTAACAAAATATAAACATTTTGCCATACTTATAAATTTTTTTCTTGAAAATCGAATGTACCATACTGTCGGAAACTAAATACATGTCGACACAAAAAATCTGGTGTGACAAGCACAGTGCACAACTTTCGATTACCGAAGGTAAGAGAAAGTTGTGTGCTGTGCGCCAGTCACACCAGATTTTTTCTATCTATTTTTCAAAAACCTCATTTTTTAGGCAAAAGAATTATTGAAAATTGCCATTTTTCCGCAATGGATATCTATTTGACCATAAAAGCTACATTAAATTTCAATATATTACTTTCTCTTACCTATGTATATATGTAATATATATATAGAGAGAAAGTATTGGATTCATGTCAAAAATTCGATGTCGAGATTTTGATGGATCTTCACGTTTTGAGGTCCCCTGAATCCAAAAAAGTGGTTTTCGCGACATGGTCTGTCTGTGGGTGGGTGGGTGGGTGGGTGGGTGGGTGGGTGGGTGTGTGTGTCTGTGTTCACTTTTAAGCATGAAGGAATTGAGCTACGAGGTTGAAATTTTATATTTAAGTTAAACACCCCCCGGGACCGGAAAAATAAGCTTTTAATCAAAATCGGCCAAAGAGTACTAGTACTTTACTGATGTACTTTTTCAGTTTTTTTCGATTTTCTCAAAATTTGCTCCAACGATTTTTTTTAAAATTCAAAAATCAATTATTTTTTAGATGCTCTTTAAAATGTATATTCTCATTTTGCGATTGAAATCTTCTGAAGACCACTTTACTCTTGTGTTTCATAGGAAAGATAGGAAAAATGGTTGCCATGGTAACAAAATATAAATATTTTCCCATACTTATAAATTTTACATCTGAATTCAAATGTACCGTACTGTCGGGAACTAAATATATTTCGACACGAAAAATCTGGTGTGACAAGCACAGTACACAACTTTCGATTACCGAAGGTAAGAGAAAGTTGTGTGCTGTGCGCCAGTCACACCAGATTTTTTTAGAAGGATTGGTTGAAATTTTATATATAAGTTAAACACCCCCCGGGAGCGTGAAAATAAGCTTTTAAACAAAATCGGCCAAAGAGTTACTGATGTACTTTTTCAGTTTTTTTTTTTTTTTTTATTTTCTCAAAATTCAACTCCATAGAAAAGATAGGAGAAATGGTTGCCAAAATATAAATATTTTCCCATGTCTATAACATACATCTTGATTTCTAATATATCGGCGGAAACTAAATATATGTCGACACGAAAAATCTGGTGTGACAAGCACTTACCTTCGGCAATCGAAAGTTGTGTGGTGTGCGACAGTTACAGCAGAATATTTTTTTTATTTTAAATGAAATAAGTTAGTTTAATTGAAATAATTTCTCCTTTTAGTGCATGTGGTGACAAATGGGCATTGATTTGTAAAAGCAATCAAACACACTTTTAACAAGTTTCCCAAAGAAGGAAGAAGTAAGTAAGTAAAACGAGTGAGAACGAGGAGGGGGAGGGGGAGGGGGAGGAGGCATTTCAATGCAATAATTTATTCCCTAAAAGGGAAGTGAGCGAGCGAGCGAGGGAGTGCATAGATAGTAAGTAGTAAGTAGTAGCAAGCAAATGGGTGATTAAAAATTAAATTTCTCATTAGAACGTTAGAATAAATGAATGTATTGAACCCCCCCCCCTAGTGGTGGTGCCCCCCCCGCCCTTGCTCTCTCTTGATGATATATCGTTCGAATCAATTTATCTAATTAAATAACCAGAGAGTCATTTAAGTATTTGAACTCAAATTCAATTAAGGGTGATCTATTTTCTTCTACCCCCTCCACTCCCTCTCTATCTCTTATAAATTCTTATCAATTTCTAACTTCACTATTGAATTTAATTTTTATGTCTTAATTTCTATCATTCTGATGATATATAGAGGTCCTGGGTTCATCTTCACTTAAAATATAAAAGAAATTTGTGTTTATTATTACAGTAATTAGCCCGTGACCTCTTTCTTAGAGAGAAGACATTAATTAGGCCGGTATTACACTATCAAAGATCTTTGTTGTCAAAGATATTATTTGTCAAATATATTTGACAGTGTAATGAGTCAACTTTTATAAAATATTTCTTTTATAAAATTTCTTTTATAAAATTTAATCGATTGCTATTACATTTTATCAAAGATTTGAAAGTAAACAAACAAGATGGCGGAAGGCAAGAAAAGAAAATTTTGTTGGCCGGTGGAATTAACCAAAATGTAACCATTATACGTTTTTCAACACTTATACAGTTCCTTAAATGTGTATTTTGTTTATCAATGAAAGGAGACACTTTTGAAACTACATATTTAAAAGTTTCATCATCCATTCTCGAATACCTTTTATAATGTATTAATCTTCAATCTGTAGCTCTTTTAATAAATTTTGGTGAATTCCTTTCATGTTCCGTCTTCAGGTCCGGATCTAGGGGGGGGGGCAGAGGGTGCGTGTGCCCCGGGCGGCAGATATCAGGGGGTGGCAATTAAAGGAAGATTTTCAAAAAAAAAAAAAGGTAAAATGATATGAATTTTGTATAGAAAATTTTAAGGAGGGGCGGAAAATCAAATTTTGCCCCCTTGAGGGACACACAGAGATATACACATCCACACGAGGGACACACACAGTAGTAGATCGAAAGTGACCAGAAGAAAAATGTGTGTCCCCGGTGCGGGCGTGGGGATCCCTGTGTGTCCCTGGTGCGGGCGTGGGTGTCCCTCGATCATTTTTAATCATTTTTACTCGGGTATATTTTAGTTGAAAGAAATTTTATTTTTGATACGGGCTTAACAACTTAAATTTCTCTCTTTACTTTTTTTTTTTTTTAGTTTACAATTTTTCATTAATATTGAATAAAAAAAAAAAAAAGAAAACTCCTTAATGCTATTGACATATTTAATTAAAAAGCTCATTTATTTATCTCTCTCTCTCTCTTTGTAAGGGAAGAAATTCATTATGAATTTATTAAGTTAATCCTTTAAATTGGTTTTCTAAGAAACAAAACTTTATTTTGAAATGGAACTTAATCTTTTCTTTTTTTTTTTTTTTTATTTTTGTTATTGATCATATTTTTGAGATGATGTTTCTTTCCTCGGGGGGTATAAATATGTGTAAAAATAACAGAGAGAAATTCTGAGCTATTCAAAGTGTCTTTATTTGATTTTAAAAATATTTGGTATCCGAAATAAAATCATCGGACAAACCCGCGAGCCTTGGTATAAAAGGCCAGCACGCTAAAAAAAGATTTTAGATTAAAACGGGGGGTCGGTGGTGTGGCGGGCTAGGGTGTCTGTCGACTTCCACAAAGAAGATCCCTGTTCAATTCATGCTGTATTTTTTCATTTAATAAAGATATTCATTTAACGTAAACAATTCCTCGTCCTCGGGCTTGGTGTAGTCGGCAACGTACCTACCTTCTATACCGAACGTCTCGGGTTCAGACCCCATGCAGTCCGATGATTTTATTTAAACCAAATGGTTTTAAAAAAATCCTCAAACAAGCCCTGGATTGGAGTAGGATCTCACCACAATAGCCCCCAGGCAACTCTACGAGGAGATGGAGTTACTGTGACATCCCGTCCTGTGGAAGGGACATAAAGAAAGTTCCCTCTCAGTGAAGCATTCCTCGAAAGGAGTCGGTGCTGAGGGAGTCCGTCCTCAAACTAGGACATCCTCCCTAGCATAGAAGAAGAGGTTGGATAAAAGGAACTAAGGATTAGTTCATTAGCTAGAAATGAACGCAGGCGGAGGAATTAGAGATGTAACTTCACGGGGTGCCGGTAGATGGCTACGGCCAAAGGCCGGTTGAGGTGTGTGTCTTCGTGCACGAAAGCACCTCGGATAAATAAACGGGGGTTCCCTGATAGGCATTTCAAATAATAATATTAATATAGACCACAATTTGTTATTAATTATTTAAAATACTGTACAACTTTTTCGTTATTCTGTACTCGTTTTCAAGTACTGTACACTTGCTCCGACTCAAGGGGCACCTACGGCGAAGTTGACGTTGGTCAATCAGGCTTCGTAATATATATCTATTTAACGTTTCGATCCTTCTGATGATGATCCAAAATGTCTTTTGAAATTAGCCTAATAATAAAAGAAAAGAAAGGCATTTGGATACCAAATGACTTAAATAAAAATGCCTAGACCCCACAATAGATATATTTATTTCAACGGTTATCGTAAAAGTCTTAAAGGCCTAAGTTGCGAAAAGACCGTGTGAATGTGTGTGTGAGTGTGAGTGGGAATGAGAAAAAAAGTGTGAATGTTTTTAAAAAAAAAAAAAAAAAAAAAAAGAAAAAGGCATTTGGATACCAAATGACTTAAATAAAATGCCTGGACCCCAAAATAGATATATTTATTTCAACGGTTATCGTAAAAGTCTTAAATGGCCTAAGTGGCCGAAAAGAGCGTAGAATGTGTGTGAGAGGGAGAGGAAAGAGAAAAAAGTGTAAATGTTTTTAAAAAAAAAAAAAAAAAAAAAAAAAAAAAAAAGAAAAAAAATACAGGCTGCATTATTCTATTTATACAGACGTTTTTGTTCTAGATTAGAATTAAGTTGTATATTATCAAACTATAGTTTATGTTTCGATCCATTATTTTAACAAACTTTTTTTTCCAATTTTTTTTTTGAGATAAGAGAATAGAGAGAGAGAGAGGGGGGGTATATTTAGTTTGATATCCCGTCTACGTATTCTATGCAAATCTCACAATGTTAGTAAAGAAGAAGGCGAAGAAGGCTTCCTTTCCCTGAGACTTATGGTTTTGATAAGGAGATTAGAAGCCCCTAATGAGAAAAGTTACTAATGAATGGACAAGTGAGTAAGTTAGTAAGTAAAGTAGACAAGTGCACACACACACACACACACACACACACACACACACACACACACACACACACACACACACACACACACACACACACACACACACACACACACACACACACACACACACACACACACACCACGGCTGTTTTTTTACCCATAGAAAAAGAAAAAAGGAGGGAAAATCCTATTAAGATCTGATGTCTTGAAATCTTATCAAGTTACAAAACAAATGCATTGATCCGACTTAAGTGGTGTAGGTTGCTTGTTCAAAATGATTATTACAATTCCAAGTGCCTAAAATAACGCAATTTATCTTGTTTGGTAATTTGAGCGCTGCCTGCCGCCTCAGGCTCTCTTTTGAGAGAGTGCTCTCCAATCCAAGAAATCTCCATTACAACCAGGAAATTAAACTTGTCGAAT
>JAKCPI010016623.1:0-14723 GCA_023213315.1 Euborellia annulipes | reverse complement strand
GACAAGCACTTACCTTCGGCAATCGAAAGTTGTGTGGTGTGCGACAGTCACAGCAGAATTTTTTTTTATTTTAAATGAAATAAGTTAGTTTAATTGAAATAATTTCTCCTTTTAGTGTATGTGGTGACAAATGGGCATTGATTTGTAAAAGCAATCAAACACACTTTTAACAAGTTTCCCAAAGAAGGAAGAAGTAAGTAAGTAAAACGAGAGAGAACGAGGAGGGGGAGGGGGGAGGGGAGGAGGGAGACATTTCAATGCAATAATTTATTCCCTAAAAGGGAAGTGAGCGAGCGAGCGAGGGAGTGCATAGATAGTAAGTAGTAAGTAGTAGCAAGCAAATGGGTGATTAAAAATTAAATTTCTCATTAGAACGTTAGAATAAATGAATGTATTGAACCCCCCCCCCCTAGTGGTGGTAGCCCCCCCGCCCTTGCTCTCTCTTGATGATATATCGTTCGAATCAATTTATCTAATTAAATAACCAGAGAGTCATTTAAGTATTTGAACTCAAATTCAATTAAGGGTGATGTATTTTCTTCTACCTCCTCCCCCTAACCCCCTCCACTCCCTCTTCAATCTCTTATAAATTCTTATCAATTTCTAACTTCACTATTGAATTTAATTTTTATGTCTTAATTTCTATCATTCTGATGATATATAGAGATCCTGGGTTCATCTTCACTTAAAATATAAAATAAATTTGTGTTTATTATTATAATAATTAGCACGTGACCTCTTTCTTAGAGAGAAGACATTAATTAGCTTGTCTGGCTTAAATAAATATCCTTGGACGTCAAATATATATATTTCCTTTGGGAGGAATCGTAACTTTAGTCAAAAAGTTATAGGAATTCCGAGATGAAAATAATTTTCGTGTAAGGTCCTCTTTATGCATATAAATTTTGGTTTCGAAACGGAAAGTTGCTCAAATAGAAGATCGTTACAGACAGACAGACGGAGAAAAACGGACACTTCGCAATTATATAAGATTTTATTTTTTAATAAAATAATGTCGCATTTTTTTTTTAAATATAAATTAAGGATAGAGAAGCCCCCGGGTTTGGTGTAGTTGGTAGCGTGCCTACCCTCTATACCGAGCGTCGGGGGTTCGGTGACTCTATTTACCCGAGTAAAAATGATTAAAAATGATCGAGGGATACACACGCTCGCAGCAGGGATAGTGAACATGCATAGTGAACCTTGAGGGACACACAGAGATATACACGCCCACACGAGGGACACACATTAGTAGATCGAAAGTGACCAGAAGAAAAATGTGTCCCTGGTGCGGGCGTGTGTATCCCCGTGTCCCTCAAGGTTCACTATGTAGACCCTGCTGCGGGCGTGTCTATCCCTCGATCATTTTTAGTCATTTTTACTCGGGTATATTTTAGTTGAAAGAAATTTTATATTTGATACGGGCTTAACAACTTAAATTTCTCTCTTTACTTTTTTTTTTCTTCTTTTTGTTTACAATTTTTCATTAATATTAAATAAAAAAAAAAAAAAAAAAGAAAACTCCTTAATGCTATTGACATATTTAATTAAAAAGCTCATTTATTTATCTCTCTCTCTCTTGTAAGGGAAGAAATTCATTATGAATTTATTAAGTTAATCCTTTAAATTGGTTTTCTAAGAAACAAAACTTTATTTTGAAATGGAACTTAATCTTTTCTTTTTTTTTTTTTATTTTTGTTATTGATCATATTTTTGAGATGATGCTTCTTTCCTCGGGGGTATAAATATGTGTAAAAATAACAGAGAGAAATTCTGAGCTATTCAAAGTGTCTTTATTTGATTTTAAAAATATTTGGTATCCGAAATAAAATCATCGGACAAACCCGCGAGCCTTGGTATAAAAGGCCAGCACGCTAAAAAAAGATTTTAGATTAAAACGGGGGGTCGGTGGTGTGGCGGGCTAGGGTGTCTGTCGACTTCCACAAAGAAGATCCCTGTTCAATTCATGCTGTATTTTTTCATTTAATAAAGATATTCATTTAACGTAAACAATTCCTCGTCCTCGGGCTTGGTGTAGTCGGCAACGTACCTACCTTCTATACCGAACGTCTCGGGTTCAGACCCCATGCAGTCCGATGATTTTATTTAAACCAAATGGTTTTAAAAAAATCCTCAAACAAGCCCTGGATTGGAGTAGGATCTCACCACAATAGCCCCCAGGTAACTCTACGAGGAGAGGGAGTTGCTGTGACAACATCCCGTCCTGTGGAAGGGACATAAAGAAGGTTCCCTCTCAGTGATGCATTCTTCGAAAGGAGTTGGTGCTGAGGGAGTCCGTCCTCAAGCTAGGACATCCTCCCTAGCATAGAAGAAGAGGTTGGATAAAAGGAACCAGAATTAAGGATTAGTTCATTAGCTAGAAATGAACGCAGGCGGAGGAATTAGAGATGTAACTTCACGGGGTGCCGGTAGATGGCTACGGCCAAAGGCCGGTTGAGGTGTGTGTCTTCGTGCACGAAAGCACCTCGGATAAATAAACGGGGGTTCCCGATAGGCATTTCAAATAATAATATTAATATAGACCACAGTTTGTTATTAATTATTTAAAATACTGTACAACTTTTTCGTTATTCTGTACTCGTTTTCAAGTACTGTGCACTTGCTCCGACTCAAGGGGGCACCTACGGCGAAGTTGACGTTGGTCAATCAGACTTCGTAATATATATCTATTTAACGTTTCGATCTTTCTGATGATGATCCAAAATGTTTTTTGAAATTAGCCTAATAATAAAAAAGAAAAAAATACAGGCTGCATTATTCTATTTATACAGACGTTTTTGTTCTAGATTAGAACCAAGCTGTATATTATCAAACTATAGTTTATGTTTCGATCCATTATTTTAACAAACTTTTTTCCAATTTTTTTTTTAAGATAAGAGAATAGAGAGAGGGGGGGGTATATTTAGTTTGATATCCCGTCTACGTATTCTATGCAAATCTCACAATGTTAGTAAAGAAGAAGGCGAAGAAGGCTTCCTTTCCCTGAGACTTATGGTTTTGATAAGGATTAGAAGCCCCTAATGAGAAAAGTTACTAATGAATGGACAAGTGAGTAAGTTACTAAGTAAAGTAGACAAGTGCACACACACACACACACACACACACCCGGCTGTTTTTACCCATAGAAAAAGAAAAAGGAGGGAAAATCCTATTAAGATCTGATGTCTTGAAATCTTATCAAGTTACAAAACAAATGCGTGATCCGACTTAAGAAGTGGTGTAGGTTGCTTGTTCAAATGATTATTACAATTCCAAGTGCCTAAAATAACGCAATTTATCTTGTTTGGTAATTTGAGAGCGCTGCCTGCCGCCTCGAGGCTCTCTTTTGAGAGAGTGCTCGCTCTCCAATCCAAGAAATCTCCATTACAACCAGGAAATTAAACTTGTCGAATTATATGTATATATATAGGGGATACCTCTCTTCTTTTTCTTTTTTTAGACTCTTAATCAAACTCTTTTTCTAAACCATTGAAATTGAAAAGACGAAAAGGAAATTTTATTGAAAACTTTTGTGTACAGGAATTTGTCATTTCATGTTCTTCCGCATTTATTTAAATGAACGAGAAAAAAAACAACAGAGCGCGCCGGGGCTCTCATAATATCTAGGAACCGACCGAATATTTGGTTTCGACCAAATAGTAGCCGAAAACTGAGCATGCAAAAATAATGATTTGCAAAAGCGGAAAAGGTGAGGAAAAAATTTAGTCTCCCTTAAAAAAAAAAAAAAACAAAAGGTAAAATGATATGAATTTTTTATAGGAAATACAAGTTTCGGTTACGGTTTCGCCTAAACTAACAAGGAGACCCCACGGGTTGTGGGTCACCGATTTTTTTCAAACTCATAGGATTTGAAGATTAGTATCTGGACATCAATTTCCTAAAGCAGTACGATGCAGTGGCGTAGCAAGGATTTTGGCGCCATGGAGCGACTCAACTGCTGGCGCCCCCCCCCCTACCCCTCGAACACTACCATCAATCCCCTTCCTCATCCCTTGCTTATTATTATTATAATTTCAGATTTTTTATTAAACCTAAAATTCAAATCTCAAATTACTAAAATGATTAAAAAAAATTTTCATATAAAAAAATTCCTCAGATTTCTTCATCTTCATCTGAAGGCTCAGCATATATAATCTGTGTATAATACCAAAATTTAACCACAATATCTACTAAATAAAATATAATAAACTGGTCAACACGATTTTTTAGCCTGGCTTCTTCATATGAAATTTTTGTTCCTCCTACTCTAAAAATAAATGTAAAAATAATTTTTTTGATCAAAGTTTGCTTTTGTAGAAACTAGAGCAATTTTTCGAATTTTTTACTAAGAAGACCGGACATGTTTATATCTCGTAACCTAAGCATATTTTGTACACCATAGTACCATACAAAGTTGTAGAGCATTAAATTTGCTACAATTTGGTTGTTAAAACGAATATGTAGACCCAATATTAACCGAGGTACGGCCGATCAAAGTTAGACCATGTCTCTCAAATGTAAAACATAGAGAAAATTCGTTAGGCCGTTTCTCGGTTAATATTGAGTTTACAAATTTGATTTATCAACCAAATTTTAGCAAATTTAATACTCTACAATTTTGTGTTTTACTATTGTTGACAAAATATGTTTAGTTTTCGAGATATAAGCGAGAAACAGAAGAAAGTCTCAAGTTTCTCGAAATATAAACAAATAGAAATTTTGATAGGCCATATCTCGGTTAATATTGCGTCTAAATATTCGTTTTATTAACCAAATATTAGAAAATTTTATGCTCTACAACTTTTTAATCTATTATGGTGCACAGAATATGCTTAGTTTACGAAATATAAGCGAAAAACTGAAAAAAGTACACAAATTTTGAGTTTTTTTTTATTTTTTCAAACCCCTGTACCAATTAAACAAAAGCAGAAATCCAAAAAAAAAAATCTTTTTTTTGTTGACCTGTGTAATTCAATGCTTTTTCTAATTTATTAGGCCAATATTAAAAGTAAAAAAAAAATCATATTTAGTCAACAAAACAATATTTTTATTTTATTTTGTCTACTTTTGACCGTGAATCCTAACGTTTGTCATTTTAAATAAAAAAATTCATAGATTTCTATCAAAAAACAACAGAGCAAAAATTAATTGATTAAAGGATCCAAATAATTTTTTGTTCTACAAAAAGGATCAAAATATAGACAAAAATTAAATAAAACGTATTATTTATTATATGTGCCCGGCGCCGCCCCCACCCTGCCCTCCGCCCTGGAGCCGCCGCTCCACTCGCTCCTCGGTCGCTACGCCACTGGTACGATGCACTACTCAGGAATACTCAAGAAAATCAACTTTGAAGACTATCAAGATTTCCGAGTTCTATAAGTTTGCATAATTTTATTTATATGTAAACAGTGTCTGGTAGCCGAGAAAGTAAGTGCAACAGTCTAATAAACAAGGAGTCGCTCGTTCGATGCTTGTTGGGGACATTTTTTTTTTTTAATTTCAATTCTCTATCCGTATATACAGTATCTCTCATATTAACATTTATAAAATTAAAATTAAATTAACCAATATTTTTTCAATATAAATTAACATTTTTTTATTTTTAATTACCACTCGCTACTATAGTTTTCACCGCCGTGTTGGTTTATCGACTAAATTCTTATATGGCCTAAATTGCCGAAAAGTGTGCATGTGTGTGTGATTGGAAAAGTGTGTCTTTTTTATTTTTATACCAAATTTCAATTTATTATAAATATTCGTATTTTCAGTGTGTAACCTGTTGTAAATAAAAAAATGTTAATTTATATTGAAAAAATATTGGTTAATTTAATTTTAATTTTATAAATGTTAATATGAGAGATACTGTATATACGGATAGAGAATTGAAATTAAAAAAAAAATGTCCCCAACAAGCATCGAACTAGCGACTCCTTGTTTAATAGACTGTTGCGCTAACTCTCACGGCTACCAGACACTGTTTACATATAAATAAAATTATGCAAACTTATAGAACTCGGAAATCTTGATAGTCTTCAAAGTTGATTTTCTTGAGTATTCCTGAGTAGTGCATCGTACTGCTTTAGGAAATTGATGTCCAGATACTAATCTTCAAATCCTATGAGTTTGAAAAAAATCGGTGACCCACAACCCGTGGGGACTCCTTGTAAGATTGAGGCCGAAATTCGGTGGTCAGGTCCAAACAAACATGCTTATGCATTTCCATTGAAACAAAAAGATCTATATACAGGCCTGTATATAATTCGCTAATGTCCGTCCGTCTGTATGTGAAGCTCTATTTAGGCAACTTCCCTTTGGAATTTTGAAATGAAATTTTATATGTATAATGAGAACCTTCTAGGGATTATAGGAAAATTATTTAGGTATTCATTTCATTTCTGTATTCTATGAATCTTAACAAATCCTCAAGCAGGCACGGGATTGGAATAGTAATGATAATTTTTTTTTTCATAATTAAGAAAAGGCAAGGGTCCGCCGTAGGCGGGCCCGAGCCAGCTGGAGGGTGCCCAGGGAGGCGGCGCTGCTAGTATTAAAAATTCTTATACACACCAAGTTTGTTCCATATATTATATTAATTGCTGTTTCTTTTTGTTTTCAGGTAAGAGAGAGTTTCTCCTGCTTTTGTTTCCAAATTTGTGAGTACGTTTTAATTTTTTAAGTTGTTTCTTGATGGCTGGATATTATGATATAAGGATGTGGCATAGGGCAGCCAAGGCGAAAAGTAAAAATTTTCATTATTTTTTGTCGACGTTTCGAGTGCCGATCGCACTCTTCTTCAGGACAAAAATGATGTCAAGTTGTCAGGTTTGTTGACATGGCAGTCTAGCAACGTTTTTACCAATTTGTATTTTCAAGAAAATACTGCTAGACTGCCATGTCAACAAACCTGACAACTTGACATCATTTTTGTCCTGAAGAAGAGTGCGATCGGCAATCGAAACGTCGACAAAAAATAATGAAAATTTTTATTTTTATTTATTTATTTATTTTTTTTAAACTACTCTTCAATTTTCCTTCTTTCTTAAACAAAATATATTTTTTTATTTTCCACCTTGGCTATCACTACACACACCCCGCCTGGGTGGTGTAGTGGTTAAGATGTTGGCCATTCGTACACCAAGAATCGCCGGTTCGCATCCCGTCCCATGCGATTATTTAATTTTTAATTGGCTACCATTCAATTTAAATAAATAGGGACCTGGTCTAAATGGCCTCAGATAACGAAAAACCATTTAAAAAACACGCACCTCACCAGTCGAATTCTATGCGTTACAAACAGACTTTTTCTTCTACCCGTATATTATAATATAAAAAAAAAAAAAAAAAAAATCAATCCTGAATAAGGTTCATTTCTATAGTTTTTATTTTAAATTTATGGTCTGTCTTTAAGTAGAAAAAATCTGGTGTGACTGGCGCACAGCACACAACTTTCTCTTACCCTTCGGTAAGAGAAAGTTGCCACTGTGCTGGTCACACCAGATTTTTTGTGTCGAGATATATTTAGTTTCCGATAGCACCTTAGTTTCAAACTTGCATTTTAATTGTTGACTGCTTCAAATAAACTATGGTTATTTGTCAAAATTTTAATCTCATATTTGGACATTTTATACACAATATAGAATCGTAAATAAATACAAAATTTCATAAGAATTGGAAAAAAAATTTTAAATGCCTAAAAAGTTGCAAAGGGGACCCCCTTTTAATCGAAATTAACATACAAATCCCTATAGGAAATTAACATTAGGCCTATGCGAAGATAAGGTGGAAAGGGAATTTAAAAAGAGTAGAGAGAACGATAATGTTTGCAAGTGAGAGAGAACATATATGTTTTCTTTGAAACAATTAAAGACACAAATAAATTTAAAATAAATGGGAATTTAAATAATAATTGATTTTTAATCTAATAAAAAGAAAAAGATTTAAATTCCGTTACCATGGCAACCATTTCTATCTTTCCTATGAAGAACAAGAGTAAAGTGGTCTTCAGAAGATTTCAACGGCAAAATGAGAATATACATTTTAAAGAGCATCTAAAAAATAGTTCATTTATGAATTTTAAAAAAAATCCTTGGAGGGAATTTTGAGAAAATCGAAAAAACTGAAAAAGTACATCAGTAAAGTACTAGTACTTTTTGGCCGATTTTGTTCAAAAGCTTATTTTGAGATTCTTCAAAGGTACCTAGCTTAAATATAAAATTTCAACCTCCTAGCTCAATTCCTTCATGCTAAAAATCGTTACACACACACAGACACACAGACACACACACAGACCAATTTGCGGGACACACTTTTTGGACTCAGGGGACCTCAAAACATGTATATCCATCAAAATCTCGACATCGAATTTTTGACATGATCGCAATACTTTCTCTCCTATATATTTCATATATAGGGTACGAGAAAGTAAAAAAATCTGGTGTGACTGGCGCACAGCACACAACTTTCTCTTACCCTTCGGTAAGAGAAAGTTGCCACTGTGCTGGTCACACCAGATTTTTGTGTCGAGATATATTTAGTTTCCGATAGCACCTTAGTTTCAAACTTGGATTTTAAATGTTGACTGCTTGAAATAAACTATGGTTATTTTTAAAAATTTTAATCTCATATTTGGACATTTTATACACAATAGAGAATCGTAAATAAATACAAAATTTCATAAGAATTGGAAAAAAAATTTTAAATGCCTAAAAAGTTTCAAAGGGGACCCCCTTTTGAATCGAAATTAACATACAAATCCCTATAGGAAATTAACATTAGGCCTATGAGAGAAGGCGGAGAGACAGGCGATAATGTTTGCAAGTGAGAGAGAGAGATATATATATGTTTTCTCCTAAGCAATTAAAGACACAAATAAATGGGAATTTAAATAATAATTGATTTTTAATCTAATAAAAAGAAAAAGATTTAAATTCCGTTACCATGGCAACCATTTCTATCTTTCCTATGAAGAACAAGAGTAAAGTGGTCTCCAGAAGATTTCAACGGCAAAATGAGAATATACATTTTAAAGAGCATCTAAAAAATAATTGATTTTTGAATTTTAAAAAAATCCTTGGAGGGAATTTTGAGAAAATCGAAAAAAACTGAAAAAGTACATCAGTAAAGTACTAGTACTTTTTGGCCGATTTTGTTCAAAAGCTTATTTTGAGCGTGTGGGAAGGTACCTAAGTTAAATATAAAATTTCAATCCGGTAGCTCAATTCCTTCATGCTAAAAGAACAAGAGTAAAGTGGTCTCCAGAAGGTTTCAACGGCAAAATGAGAATATACATTTTAAAGAGCATCTAAAAAATAATTGATTTTTGAATTTTAAAAAAAATCCTTGGAGGGAATTTTGAGAAAATCGAAAAAACTGAAAAAGTACATCAGTAAAGTACTAGTACTTTTTGGCCGATTTTGTTCAAAAGCTTATTTTGAGCGTGTGGGAAGGTACCTAAGTTAAATATAAAATTTCAATCCGGTAGCTCAATTCCTTCATGCTAAAAATCTGTCCACACATACAGACACACGCACACACACACACACACACACACACACGACCAATTTGCGGGACCCACTTTTTTGGACTCAGGGGACCTCAAAACATGTATATCCATCAAAATCTCGACATCGAATTTTTGACATGATCCAATACTTTCTCTCCTATATATTTCATATATAGGCTAAGAGAAAGTAAAAAAATTTGGTACTTCTGGGAGCCACTTTTACCTTTCGAAATTGAAAGTTGTTCTGTGCTTGTCACACCAGATTTTTTGTGTCGACATATATTTATATTCAGCCGATATACTCCTTAAAAAATTCAAAATGCAATTTAAAAAAAATGTATTTGTTATTTTTTGAGAATTGATTTCATTAGAAATTTGATAATAAATAATAGTGTATTACTATTATTTTTTTTTATTATCAAATCTCTATTAACAATTATACCTGAAGAAGAAATCATTGAAGGGCTGGTAACGCATAGAAATTATGAAAAAACTAGTTTTAAAATCTTGAATTAACAATAGATACGCCACTGCTTCCATTTAAAATGCTGTTGACAAAAAAAAAATAATTTAAACAAAATTGCAAATATATTTCCCTGACACATATTTTGCCCTGAAGATGGCCTCTATCGAGACCGAAACGTCGGTCCAATAAAATATTTAAAGAAAAGAATTTAACTGAGAGTCTTGATAAAATTTCTTTAGTGGGGGGATGAAATGAATAATACATCAAGGAGCAGCAACATCTTTAGTTTAGTTTTTAGTACGTACATTTTACGTGTTGAGAGGGAGATAACGCATAAGTAATTAATTGTAAAACAATTGGGTTAGGAGATGAGAAAATAAATTGCTCTCATTTGAATAATATCCGGGACACACTCTAACGTCTTATACTTGAACAAGTTTAAGTTCCCCCACCCCTTCACTCCTTCTCTTGGCGTATTTATTATTCATCGTCACTAATTGTGAGCAATTGGTCGAGAGGTGGAGAGAGAAATTGGCCGGAACCGCCAAGCACTTGTCGTCGGGTATTATTGCGCCCTCTTCACTTTTAATTAAACGTTATACTGTTTACAACTAATAAAATATAATTAATTCGTCCTTTTTCTCATATTAAATAGAACAATTGATGATTGCAATAATGTTGCAGCTCCCTAATTCTTAATTTTGTCCAAATACGCCAGTGCTGTTTTTTACTTTCTCTTACTTCTATATATGTTAATATACTGGGTGCCCGGAAATAATAGGTACCTAGCAAAGGAGATGATTCTACATGAAAAAATAAGACTTTTTTTTCCAATAAACTTAATATGCCCAGACGCTTCGTTTTCAAGATAAAAGGGGTCAAAGTTGAATTTTTTTTTTTTTGCTAATATCTCGAGAAGCTTTTGAGACATTATAATGTTTAGCTTCTGTACATCATTTATTTTCACTATTCCACTTGTTTTATGTGTAAAGTGTAAACATTGTATCTCAAACGGTTCTCGAGATATTAGCAAAAAAAAAAAAAAAATTCAACTTTGACCCCCTGTATCTTGAAAACGAAGCGTCTGGGGCATATTAAGTTTATAGGAAAAAAAAGTCTTATTTTTTCATGTAGAATCATCTCCTTTTCTAAGTACCTGTTATTTCCGGGCACCCTGTATATAGAGAGAAAGTATTGGATTCATGTCAGTCGGAGTTTTTATGGATATACTCGTTTTGAGTTCCCCTGAAAAAAAAGTGGCAATTTTACAATATCGTCTGTGCGTCTGTGTGTGTTCAAATTAAATAATGAAGGAATTGAGCTAGTTTTTTTTTTTTTTAAACACTTTTTTCTCATTCACACTCACACTTTTTTTCGGCAACTTAAGCCATTTAATACTTTTACGATAACCGTTATTATTTATAATATCCCTAGGGAGGCGAGGACTAGTCTAAGGGGAGGCAGGATATTAGCCACAGCGAGCAATTTTTCAAACTCAGCCAAAATTATTTCTTTTATTGTGACGTTTAGGCCACTAGTCTAGGCTATCTTCAGAGCCGGAAGCCAGAATAAATGAAATTTTAATTTTGAATGAAAAATGACAATTTTAATTTTGAAATTAAAATTTCATTTATTCTCGCTACTATGAGATTGAAATTTTATATTCAAGTTAGGCACCCCCCTGAGGCGTGAAAATAAGCTTTTAATCAAAATCTGGTGTGACAAGAACAGTACACAACTTTCTCTTACCGAAGTGTAAGCGTAATTTGTGTGCTGTGCACCAGAATTTTTGATGTTCAAAAATAACTTTGTTATAGAGATGGAAGCACATTATATGGATTCCTTATTGATTGATTGATTGCGAATAAGAATTTTGTGGTCAGTTGACCTCCCTTCAGGGCTTGTCTAAACTTGTTATTTTTGAATTTTAACCAAGCCACAAGAAGGAAGAAGAGGATTGGCGCCCAGTTGGCCTCTCTATATATGCTAATTGATAGAAAACTCGCATGGGTCACGCGAGACTATTTTTTTTTTTTTTATAAAAAAGATCTAATATTAATGTTTGATGTAAAAAAAAACTGATCAACGATTTTTGTTTTTTATTTGATTAAATGAAGAATTTTTTTTTCAAAATAAGTATAATATTTATTTTACATTAAAAATGATTAATGATTTTAACAAAATAAATAGTAATTATGTGTTTATTAAAATTTAAACATTTATTAAAGTTTTAATGAGAAAATAATTTGTGTTGATCAAACATTTAAAGTTCACTTAAATGTAAAAAAAAAATCTGGTGTGACTGGTCGCACAGCACACAACTTTCTCTTACCTTCGGTAATCGAAAGTTGTGTTTCTATGCTTGTCACACCTGATTTTTGTGTCGACATATATTTAGTTTCCGCCGTTATATTAGAATTCAAGATGTAAAATTTATAAGTAGACGTCTATGGGAAAATATTTATATTTTGTTACAATGGCAACCATTTCTTTTATCTTTCCTATGAAGTACAAGAGTAAAGTGGTCTTCAGAAGATTTCAATCACAAAATGAGAATATACATTTTAAAGAGCATCTAAAAAATAATTGATTTTTGAATTTTAATCAAAATCGTTGGAGCGGATTTCGGAAAAAACTGAAAAAGTACATCAGTAAAGTACTAGTACTCTTTGGCCGATTTTGATTAAAAGCTTATTTTCACGCCTCAGGTGGATGCCTAATTTAAATATAAAATTTCAACCTCTTTGGATACCAGATGGCTTAAATAGAAATGCCTGAACCCACAATAGATAATATATAACAGTTATTACAACGGTTATCGTCAAAGTCTTACATGGCCTAAGTTGCCGAAAAGACCGTGTGAGTGTGTGTGTGAGTGTGGTGTGAATGAGAAAAAAGTGTGAATGTTAAAAAAAACCTCGTAGCTCAATTCCTTCATGCTTAAAATTGAATACAGACAGACAGACCATGACGCGAAAACCACTTTTTTGGATTCAGGGAACCTCAAAACGTGAAGATCCATCAAAATCTGGACATCGAATTTTTGACATGAATCCAATACCAGACCTTTCTCTCTATATATATTTACATATACATATAGGTAAGAGAAAGTAATAACAATACTGTCTAATACTAGCCGTGCCGCCCGCTTTTCATAGTTTCCGGCCATCGGCCGTTCAACAGTCTTGTTTCTTGGAAGGGGGGGGGGGGGGTGCACCTATCCCAGTGCTTTACATTTTAATTCTTAATTTTCTCAATTTGCTGCATTAACTTTGAAAATATCTGACGTGACCCAATGTGTAGAGCAGTTGTTCCCAACCAGTGTGTCCCGGCACCCAAGGGTTCCGTGTGAATGGCTAAGGGCTGCCGCGAGATATTTAGATAAATCAAAAAAATAAATAAATAAAAGTTTACAACTAAATCATGGTGTAAATTTAGGAAAAATTTGCGAGTCGGAAAAAATAAAGTTTTGCAAAAAAAAAAGACCAAATGGGAGGAGAAAAAAATTAACCACAGGGCGGAAGAAATAAAAAAAAAAAAAAAAAAGAAAGGGGTGCCTCAGTGTGTGATGTTATTCCCAACGCACCTTTGGGGTCCGTGGACTTCAAAAGGTTGGGAAACACTGGAGTAGAGAACGTCGCAATCAAATTTTATTTTTTTATTTTATTTATTATCGGCTGCGGCAGAAGAATTTTATTTACATTTACATTTATTTGTTATTTTATTTTTTTTTTTTAGATTTTAAAATAATGCAATTATTGTTCATTGTTCGTGGTTATAAGGACGGATGACATGAGTAAAGCGATGCAATTAGAACAGGAAGAAAACAAAAATAAAATAAATAAACAGAAAAAAAACCCCCATACAATAGCACCACAACACAGCAACAATCAAAATAATTGAATCAAATGCATTCTTGTCGCTACTCCAAACTGAACTTTCTGTATTTTAACTGAATTGAAAAATTATTCATAAAGATGACGGTGATTTTAGAATTTGAGTTGAAGAAGGTAGGTTAGCCTACCTACCTACCTATACTGAATTGGTAGAACGTTACGGTAGAGAGTTAGAGAGACTAACTGTTCATCGGGGGGAAATTAGATTATGAATATGATAATGAATATGCTAATATCTTGAGCCAAGGATTATTCCCATAAATTATTGGATCTCTCTCTCTCTCTCTCTCTGGAATTGTATAAAAGGAACAAAAATAATCGGAATGTTAATAGGCAGCCCGCCGCATGGTTTAAAGTTAGACCATCACCCCCTCCACCTCCACCACCACCTTGCGTGTAATATTTCATTTATGCTTTTAATAATTTTTAATGGGAAATGGTTTTGAATTTGAATTTCATTTGGGTGAACGAAAGAGAGAGAGAGAGAGAGAGAGAGAGAGAGAGAGAGAGAGAAATTCATGATTACCAACCACCACGTAGAAAAAGGAAATTGAAAAAATTTTTTTTTTTTTTTTTTTTAAAAAATAATCCGTTTTTCTTTCTTTTTGTCGTTTTATCATAAAATAGTTGAAATAGAGTATAAAAAAAAAAAGAAAATTCGATTATAGAATTATTGTATCGGAAATCAAGCTTTTATGGTGACGAATTCTATTAGATCTAAATAAAAGGGCTCTAAGGGCAGGAACCTTAATGATGCAGCCACGTCAAGGGCGTGGGGGTAATCTGGTGTGACTGGTCGCACGCACACAATTTTTTTCTTAATTTCGGTGATATACAAATCCAAATTTTTACTTTC